>JAQZBX010006522.1:0-12823 GCA_029593785.1 Cabassous unicinctus | reverse complement strand
TTTTTAATTAAAATTTTGACTTTGAGGAATAGTTTAGATTCACATAAAAGTGTTAAAGGTTAATACTGTTTCATTCAGTTTCTACTAATATTAACATTTTATATTACCATTGTACATTTTTCAAAACTAAGAAATTATCATTGGTATATTATTATTAACTAAAATCCTTGAATTTCACCAATTTTTCTGTTAATATCTTATTTTATATTCCAGGATCCAAACCAGGACACAACATTGCATGTAGTTATAGAAAGTTTTTAGTCATAAGTTACAGGTAAAATATATAAAATGCATTTTTTTCATCTACTGAGATAAGTATATAATTAGTAGCATTTATTTAAATAGTTTCTAATATTATTTTATGTCTATATAATTTGGATGAACCAAAATTCAGCTTTGTCTGCTATCTTTTTGAACACCATCACCTTCAGTTTGTTTTCACTTTGAATTTATACACATGAATGAAATGTCCATGTGATATTTATTATACAGTATTTTTGTCTTGGTTTGATAAACCTCCTGTGGAAGGAGCTGGGAAATTTTTCTATTCTTAAAGGGTTTCTATAAAATCAGGATCACCTAAGCCTCTTACAGACAATCTGGTCCTGATGGTTTTTGAAGAATAACCTTAACAATAAATGCAATATCCTTAATACAGTAGATATAAACAGTTAACCTTCTTAGTTCTTCTTCAATCTTGTTTCATAAGCTGTTGCCATATTGTTGTCACAAATATTGTATTTCTAACTCTTATTTTAATTGTATATATACACAAATGAACATTCATAACATAATTTATTTGTGAAGTTTTGTTGTCTTGATAACTTTTGTCAGGCATTTGTTATAGTGTGAGTTTTTTTTTTTTCAAATAATCAACAATTTCAATTTTTCCTTTATAATTTTCCTTTATTTTTGTTGTTAATTTATGCCCTAATTTTTATCTCCTCAACTTATTTGCAATTGTTCTCAAAATGAATGTGTTGAAAATTAATTTTAGGCCATTTTTTCCTTCCCTAATAGAAATATTTAAGGTTTGAGATTTCTCTCAGAGCACTGAGGGAAGTACTGATATAAAGCATTTTCATTACATTTCAGTTTTAATCATTTAAAAATATCCATTATGATTTCATCTTGAACTCAGGAGTTATTCAGACATTTTTTGTTTTCTAAAATTTGGAATTCTAGGCCTTTTTTGTACAACTTTATTTTATTTTAATCTGAGATTATGTTCAAAAACCCAGAAAAAATTATGGTAACTCTCTTTTGGAATTTGTTGAGATTATTTTTATGGTCTATAACACAATTTTAGTTGAAATGAAATGTGTGCTTTCTGATCATTTGATTAAGAGACCATATATGACCCAAGAGTCTAAGTAATTTTTTTTTCATATTTCCTTTATCTTTTCTTTTATTGATGCATATTTTTCTATTTTCTAAAAGATACATATTGGATATATATTTTCTTTTCTTTTTTTCTTTTTTAAATAAAATTTAATTGAAGTATGTTGTTCATACATGAACATACATAAATAATAAGTGTATAGTAAATTTGTGAATTTACAAAACAGTCATATATATCATGATACAGGGCACCCATACATCTCCCTACCACCAACACTTTACATTGTTGTGAAACAGTTGTTGGAAACTATTTCAGAGTTATCATCAAAATATTACTGCTAACTATAACCCACTTCTTACATTTTGATGTATTTTCCCCCAACCCACCCAATTACTCATACTCTATATAGTAATACATATTAATTATCATTCAGGAGAAAACATTCTCATATTTTTCCTGTTAACCACATTACATCATCCACCACTGGATTTCCTGTGTTATACGGTCCTATGTGTTGTACGATTCATTCAAAATGTACACTCAGTGACTCTCATTTTCATCACAGAAAACATTACCTCAGTCAATCTTAGAACAATTTCATTATTCTAAATGGAAGAAATCCCATACCCCTTATTTAGTATTGAAAAATATATCTTCTTGCCATTGTTGTGAAATATTCAATATTACTGCTAACTACAGTTCATTAGTTATATTAGTTGTAATTTTCCCATGGAAACTATTCAAGAAAATGTACAGAAATCCCTCATTCTAATTGTGGATTTCTCCATTTTCCCTATAGTTCTCTCATTAATCGTTTGATTTTGATGATATTGTATTTGGTGCTTTCACATTTAAAATTACTGTATTCTTTTGGTGCATTGTGAAATGTGTCATTATTTAGTAAACCTCTCTATATTTATCCTTTTTTTGAGGTAACAGAATTTTAGCTATTGTTAGTATAGCTATATCAGTTTTCTTTTGGCTAATATTTGCCTAGATTATCTTTTTCTTTTATTTTCGCTTCAATTATTGTGTGTTCTTGCATTTGAGATATGTCCCTTTTAAACAGTATATATCTAAATTCTTGGACATGTTTATTCATACAGCCTATCATATCATCACATCACTCAGTCTTCCTTCTTTCCACACTTTACAATACGTTGATGTCTTCTAGACTTTTATTTTAGTTTTATTATGGCTAAATATTCTCTTTCTCTTTTTCTGTCTTCTTTGTATAATCCATTTTATAATAATGGATTTCACCATAGTAACATAACTTTTTTTCTTCCATATGTAATTAGGCAACTTTTGGATTTTTTTCTCTTCTTAAGTACTTCTTAAGCTCTATTGAATGTAAATTTCTATGTAACAACACTTCTGAGGCCTTGAATGCCTGAGAGGATAATTTTATCTTGTCTTTATATTTGAATGACAGTTTGGTTGAAAAAATTTTTTTTAACTAACATACTTTTCCTTTAATTTATTCCATCTTGTGCTTCTATCAAATATCTGGTGTCAGTATGATTCTCGTTTTTGTTTTGTGTTTCTCTGTTAGTTTTAAAAAATTTCTCCTTTGATATATTTTTAAAATTTTATTATAATCTCTCTCTCTCTTT
Organism: Cabassous unicinctus; assembly: GCA_029593785.1. NCBI lineage: Eukaryota > Metazoa > Chordata > Mammalia > Cingulata > Chlamyphoridae > Cabassous > Cabassous unicinctus. Next base: position 9,865 of record JAQZBX010006522.1, on the reverse strand, counting down.
CATGTTCTATTTTATTTCTCCTTTTTTTTGATACACCAGGAATTCTTCCTTTTTGTTTCTTTAATCTTTCATTATATGTGAGTAATTTATCTGCATTATTTCATCAAACATTTTCTTCTCTGCATTTTTATTTATTTTATTATTCTGCTTTTAACACATTGGTTGTTTTTTTGTTTTTTTGTTCTTTTACTTTATTTCAATTAAAAAAATAAAATAACAGACAAAAGGCAGCTCAACAAATTATGGGGAAAAAATCCTCTCCAGGCACATTTATCTTATTTAATCTTAAAAACAAATTCAATTATTTCTCCAATATTCCAAAAGATGAATAAATGAGTAAAAACTGGTTAAAATGACATTACCAAATTCTCCTTGTTAATGAAGAAAATGAAAAAAAAAGCTTGATCATATTCACATTTCATAAAACTAAAAAACATATTCTATATTTTGATCCTTAGCATTGATATTGCATGTTCTTTGCCTTTGCTGCAAAAATATTACAATATTGTAATATAATATAGTCTATTAGTTACATTAGTTGTATATCTCCCATGTATCACCATATTTTAACACCCTCTAAGAGAGGAACATTCTTGTATTTGTATTATTAACCACAATCCTCATCTACTACTGAAATCACTGTATTATACAAGTCTCTAGATTATCCTTTATCTTTCTTTCAATTAACATTAACCTCCCTAGACTACACCTTTCATCCATAATCACATTTATACATCAGCATTGTTAGTATACTCATTGTAATGTGTTACCATCAACTCTATCCATTGCCACATACTTACAATCAACCTTATTACACACATTAATTCTTATATATTAGTAGTTTTACTTTTTCTCTTTTCTTTTTCTTTTCCTATTTTACTTTATCTGGAAGATTTCTTCAATCAGATTTTCCTGATGTATGTGATTGCTCTATGCTTCTTAGAACCAAACCACTTCTCTAAGCCTGCACATAGTTCCCATTATTACACACAGGGATTTACTTGTGTCAACTTTAGCTCTTGTCTTTAAATACAATATTTGTATTTACACAGCTCCCTTTGGAATCTGCAGCTGTGGCATATCCTCTACACTTCCTCCAAACTGTATGGCTACCCATCTCCAAAGTATTGGCAGCCTTTCCACCTTTTCATTATTTGAGGTTTCAGCTGCTTCCTACTATGCATTTCTGTTCCTGTTCTCCTTGGGAATTCCAAGAGGAGAAGGAAAATATGTAACTTCAAGGTAATTACTCATACTAAAAATCCTCTGCCATGATATTTCAAGTCTCCAAATATTAAACTAAATTTATAATCATTAAATGTAAGAAAGAAAGAGAGTGAAATATCGCTTCTTCTCTAAGTTGGTAAAACAAATTGTTTTCTGCCCTGATTCCTTATGTAAACTATTTTATCCGTTTGCATGAATGGTGGTCTTTTATTTGTTCTCTTATCTCAACCTAGCACTGAGATATCTTACTGATATTAAAATGCTACTTCTGGAGGAACTAGGGCTTATTTTGTTCACTCACAATTTCCCAAACTTGCACTCCTCTATCTTCTACTTAAATTGACTTGGCATATGTGATGTATCTATTTTCTCTGTTCTCAGTTCCTGGTAGTTAATAGCTCTAAATGTTAAATCTCTTCTGAGCAAAGATAGAAAGCAGTCTCTGCCATCTAAATAGAAAGGAGATTCAGGAGTATCAGTCTTTCTGCAATATTTTGTATAGCTGGTGATTGACTTAATAAACTTATATGGTTTTCCTAAAGCTGTTTCATGCTTTTATAGGGTTGCCAGATTTAGCAAATAAAAATACACAATTTCCAGTTAAATTTGAATTTCAGATAACAGTGTATGTTTTTTCAGTATATCATAAGTATTGGCAACACTATTCAATGGTAATTTTTCTCACTATTTCCACATAAAAATTTCAAAAAAACAGGCATACTTTGCTTATAAAAATAGGTTGGATGTCTTTACTCATTAATTTCAGAATTTTAACTCTAAATGAAAACATTGATAATATGGAGAGAATTTACAACCTTATTAATGCAATTGGAATTTCATTTTGGGTCAAGCTTAATATAATTAAAGCATTTCTGCTATATTATGTAGTCTCTAAAGATTTCAAATTGAATTAATAAAAGCAGTTAGCCATTTATAATTTTCAATCTCTAATCTGCCAAAAATAACTTAAATAACTTTGTATATAAAACGAGACATTATTTATGTCCTCCTTTCACAGAAGTGAAACAACTTCTCCAATGTCACATATTAGTAACTAATTCAACTGTGACTAGAATTCGTATTATGATTTTCCCCTAATATATTGATTTCAGTAATCTGGGAAAGATCTATAATAGCTTCAGTTAAATACATTAGCATTTAGTATTCAATTTACTACAGCTTTAATATTGTTGAATAATAATCTGTAAACTCAAAAATATTTAAGATGATTTATACCAACTACTCTATAAGTAAAAATTTTGAAGACCTAAATGAAAAATGTTTCTTCATTTTTGAGTTAGTAATTTTTAGTAAATTTTCCATATTTTTTTCTTGTAAATTACTACAGATTACTGCAAATTCAACTCTTATAAATTTCCTAAAATTGTGATGAAGAATTTCATTCTCAGTAGTTTGAGTCACTAGAATCACTCCATCCCTTTTACAATGTAAAAATGTCTTTGATTGAGATTTAAGTACTATTTAAAGATTTATTCAAAAATTAAATCAATGTTTCATGTTTGCAATGGGGACTGTATATTCAGTATATGGCAATGGAAGTGGGAAATTAAATATTACTTTGTAGAACTCAAGTTATGATAAAATATAAGTGTAGGAGTCTGTATTCACTAGGAAAATGTCAGAATTTATTAAATCTGATATTAAAATTATTTGCAAAAGAAAAAGTAACACAATCCAGAAATAATTGTAGTATTGTAGGCAAGCCTTTTCTAATGATAGGAATTTACAAAAAACTCTTGAAGAATACATACATACTATTACATTTCTGTGCCAACAAGTTATCATGAAACAATAAATTTAAATGTGCTGTAGGCATATGACACTTCCATGACTTTAGCAAAGTGGAGGTATACAAGATTAATACAGAAAAATCAATAGTGTTTCCATACACTAATTATGAACACTCTGAGGAGGAAATCAGAAAAAAAAATCAATTTATAATAGTGACTAAAAGAATCACATATTTAGGAATAAACTTAACCAAGAACGTAAAGGACCTGTACTCAGAAAACTATAAAATATTGCTAAAAGAAATCTAAGAAGACTTAAATAAATGGAAGGACATTCTGTGTTCATGGACTGGATGACTAAGCATCATTAAGATGTCAATTCTACCAAAACTGATTTAGAGATTCGAAGCAATCCCAGTAAAAATCCCAAGAGCTTTTTTTGCAGAAATGGAAGAGCCAATTATCAAATTTATTTGGAAGGGTAAGGAGCCCTGAATAACCAAAATGTCTTTATAAAAAAGAACTAAGTTGGAGGACTCTCACTTCCTGAATTTAAAACATGTTACGTAGCTACAGTGGTAAAAACAGCTTAAAGACAAACACATTGACCAATGGAACCTAATTGAGAACTCAGAAAAAACCCTCATATCTACAGTCAAGTGATTTTTGACAAGGCTATCAAACCCTCTGAGTTGGACCATAAGAGTCTATTTAACAAATCGTTCTAGGAGAACTGGATATCCACATCCAAAAGAGAAAAAGGAGACCTGTATCTCACACCTTATATAAAAATTAATTCAAAATGGATCAAGGACCTAAATATAAAAGTGATAACCATAAAACTCCTTGAAGAAAATGGAGAAAAATGTCTTCACAATCTTGTGATAGGTGGTAGTTTCTTAAACTTTATACCCAAAGGATGAGCAACAAAAGAAAAATAGATAAATAGGACCTCCTCAAAAGTAAACACTTTTGCACCTCAAGGGACTTTGTTAAAAGGGAGAAAAGGCAACGAACAGAGTGGGAGAAAATATTTGGCAATCACCTATATGATAAGTGTTTAATATCCATGATATATGAAGAAATACTACAACTCAACAATTAAAGACAAAATATCCAGATTAAAAAATGGGGAAAAGGCTTGAATAGACATTATTCTAAAGAAGAAATACAAATGGTGAAAAAACACATAAAAACATCTTCAAACTCATGTGCAATTAGGGAAATGCAAATAAAAACTACAGTGATATATCATTTCACACCTATTTGAATGGGAAATATTAAAAAGTCAGAAAACTACAAGTCTTGGAGGGAATGTGGAGAGGCAGGAATTTTTATTCGCTGTTGCTGGGAATGTAGAATGGTACTGCCACTGTGAAGGACTGTTTGACAGTTCTTAAGGAAGTTGAATATAGATCTACCATGTGACCTGGCAATACCACTACTAGATATATACTCAGAAGAGCTGAGAACAGAGACATAAACAGGCATCTGCACACGATGTTCATAGAAGTGTTATTCATGATTGCCAAAAGTTGGAAACAACCCAGGTGTCCATCAGCTGATGGGTACATAAACAAATTGTGATGTATATACACAATGAATATTATACAGCTGTAGAAAGAAATGAAGTCGTGAAGCCTAAGACAATACGGATGAACATGCAGGACATTACGTTGAGTGAAGCAAGACAGACACAAAGGGACAAGTACTGTATGATTGCACTATTATGAACTAAATATATTGTGTAAACTCATGGAGTTAATAATTGGAATCTTCATCACCAGAAAATAGAAGGATAGAGAATGGAAAGCCGAGGGTTAATCTGGGCAGAATAGGTAAAAAGGTTGTTTGTAAATGTTTGGAAATGAATAGAAATGGTGAAAGCACATCATACTGTTTGTTAACTTGCAATGCTTTTATATGGGAATGACAAGGTTGAAAGGAAGAGTATAAGGACATGCATATTACTAGAAGGAAAACTAAAAAATGTAACTTGGGTCTATATAACATAGTGAAATCTCATGTGAAATACAAATATAGGTAATATTACATATATAAGACTGTTTTTACAAAATATAAATACAAGTATACTAGGAAGACAAAGCACAACAGCAGCTATGTATGGCAGGGGCAAGCACAGAGAGATTGAGAGATGATGAGGTTTTGTTTGTCTTTTTTTAATGATTATTATTGGAATAATGAAAATGCCCTAATGATTTAAGTGATGAATGCACAACTCTGTGATTATACCGAATATCATTGATTGTATACTTTGGATGGATTTATGCTTTATTAATATGCATAACTTCCATTGTACATTCTACAACAAAATTAACACTCTAAAAGTGTAATAAAAATATCATATTTTTCTTACTGAGCTTCAGGGATCATAATTTGTATATTAACTTAATTACAAGAAATATTTAAGTAGAGCTAGTTAAATCCTAGATATAGTATAAATCATATTATTTGATTGGATATTCAAGATAAAAATCTCAAGATTTTTGAAAGCTATTTTCACTTTTGTAAAACAGCTAATATTCTGAAGCAATAGATTTTCTGATTTTTTCATATTAAGAAACTTCAAAATAACTAAAATCTCAAAATTCAATAGTTGTGCTTAGATTTTTATTGCTTCATGAACAGTAGCTTTAACTAATTATTTTCACCTATTGCAGTTTAATATATCCTTTAATCTGCCAAACTAGACAATTCTGGTCTTAAATTTCATGTGCATATGTTCCAGGAGCACACAAATTATCAACATTATAACTTAAAATAATGCAGTTTTAACATTTAATTAATAATGGTTAGGGATTTTCAGCTGTCTGGTCTCCTCTTCTCAAGTATATCCAAATTTTCAAAAACCTTTAGATGGTGATTTCATATTAAATTTTAATATGAACTCTTCACCTCTTGCTTTAAGAGGTTTTCCTCAAAATATTTTTGAATCTAAGCTCTGGAAAATTACTCCGGGGTACATTTCCCGAAACCTCTTCCTTCCTTTTGTTAGGTATTTTTGGGTTCCAGTCGTTCTCTCTGATATATTTACTTTAAATCATTTTCTGCATTTTCATTTGTATCTTTCATTTAGGTACCTAAAACTTAAAATGACTCTCAAGATCTAATCTCATGTTTTATACTTGTCCAGAATGTCAACAATTACTACATCTTTTCTGCAGCTTAATATGAATATGTAATATATATATAGTATATATATATAGTATATATATAACAGTTTTCTTTTACTTTATTTCTCACTAATTCAAAATTTTAAATGTCTCTAGTTCATTTTGATTCCTTAAAAAAGCCTGATTTCTAGAGAAAGATTATTTTGGGAACAAAGTGTAGAAATACATTTCTTTGAATTAGAATTACTTTTCTGTGTTGTTTTATTATTTCAACTTCCCAAAGTGATAAATTGCCTATATAATAAAATCTATTAATATATATTTTCAGTGCTTTAAACTGTCCTCAAAGCAGTTTGTATCCCGCAACATTTGTTAAGTTGTATTTTTAATTTCATTTTGTTCAAAATATGTTTTTCAAATTTCTCTTGAGGCATCTAATTTGACTTTTTTTATTTAGTAGTATGTTGTTTAATCTCAAAGTATTCTTGGATTTTCCAGCTATCTTTCTGTTACCAATATCTATTTTAATTTCTTTGTGGTCTAAGAATATACTTCACATGATTTCTATTCTTTCAATTTTGTTAAGAGATGTTTTGTGACCAAAATGGGTTCTATATTGGTGAATGTACCAGGTGATCTCGAGAAGAATGTATATTCTGATGTTGTTGGCTGAAGTATTCTATAAATGTTAGTGAGATCAAGTTGATTGACAGTGTGGTTCAGATCAAATATGTCTTTACTGATTTTTTGCCTGCATATTTTATCAACTACTGAAAGAAAGACATTGAAATTTTCAACTTTTAATAGTGGATTTGCATATTTATCTTTTGCTGTCCTATCAATTTTGCCTTAGATGTTGTGATACTTTTATGGTAAGTACATAAACTTTAGGAATTGTTATGTCTTTGAAGAAAGGCTCATTTATTATTATGCAGTGATACACTTTATTGCTGATAACTTTTCTTATTCTGAAGTCTGCTTTGTCTGAAATTAATCTAACTACTCTAGCTTTCTTTTGATTATTGTTAGCATGGTATGTCTTTCTGCATCCCTTTACTTTTGACCTATCTGTTGTCTTTATATTTAAATTATGTTACTTATAGGCAACATATACTTATGTATTATTTTTATATCCACCCTGATAATCTCTGTCTTTTAATTGGAATGTTTAGACCATTCATATTTAAAGCAATCATTGCTATAGTTGCTTTAGCATGTATTATCTTTGTAGCCATTTCTATTCATTGAACTTATTCTTTGTTTTTTCTCCCTTTCCTCTATTTATTCCTTCTCTGATTTCAATTAAGCATTTGACATGATACCATTTTCTTCCCTCTCTTAAAACATCAGTTATATGCCATTTTAAAATTCATTTAGTGGTTGCTCTAGAATAGGCCATTTACACTGACAGGTAAAATAAATCCACTTTCAAATAACACTATACAGTTCAAAGATAGGACAGGTGCTTTATTCACAATTCCTTCCTCCCATTCCATGTAACAGTGCTGTCATTCATTTCACTTATATTTATACTAAAATCATAAATATATTATTCAAAGTATTACTTTGAACAAAACTTATCAATTATGAATTATAAAAATAAAATATTTTTCTACCTTCATTTTTTCCATTTCTGATGTTCTTCTTTTCTTTAAATAGGTCTTAGCTTCTGACTTATGTCATTTTCCTTTTCCTGAAGAACTTTTAAAAACATTTCTAACAGGGCTGATCTACTGACAATTATTCCCTTGTTTTTTTATTTTTTTTTTCTGACAACGTCTTTATTTCTCCTTCAATTTTTAAACTTTACACTGAGGGTTTTTCTTATACTTTTTATTTGGAAATAAATTAAAACTTGCAGGACAGTTACAAAATTAATGCAAAATGCATACAGAGAACTCCAACATACCACCCCCCTGCCAGATACCCAGATCTACCAATTTTAACATTTTATCACATTTGCTGTATCATTCTACTTATCATCTACCTATCCATCTATCATCTATATGTCTAATCATCTATCTACCTATCTGTAGATATCTATGTACCTCCCTCTCTCACTCGCTCTTTCCTTCTCATCTATCATCTATCAATCATCTACTTATCTATTTTCTAAATATTTGAGGGTGATTGTATATATCATACTTCTTGAACACACGGTACTTCCCTGTACATTTTCTAAGAACATTGATGTTCACTTACGTATCTACATTAAGTTCAATGATCATGTTCAAGAAATTTGACATTACTATAAAGCTTACTTTTCCATTATTAAATCAAGTTTAAGATCATGTATTTCATTTAATTGTCATAGTCTTTTTAGTTTTTTTTTTTCAATTGTGGAAGCATATATACAATATAACTTTTTTTTATTTCAGCCACTCCCATGCATACCATTCAATCTCATTCACAATGATGTACTATCCTCACCACCATCCACCATCCATTACCAGACCTTTCCCCTCATTCCAAACAGAAAACCTAGTCCATTTTGCTTAACATCCTGCATCTATAACAATCTTATTTGGTTTGAAACATACTTTACTGCAATAGCATATTCAAACCATGTACCTGTATCAGTTCTACTCCATCCCCCACATTTATGTAGTTTGCATCTCAAGTTATATATATTTGTAAGTTTTTAGTCCAAAACTATTGATTTATTATTACCAGAGATTTTTATTTCTTCATGCAGCTTCAATCTATTGTTCAGTGACTTTTCCTTTCAACTGGAATAACACTTTTTGTCATTTTTTATAGGCATGGTCTAGCAGTAACAAAATTTTTCTAGGAATGTCTTAATCTCTCTTTCATTTTTGGGAGACAGTTTTTCCAGATATGGAATTCTTGGTTGGCAATATATATTTTGCTTTCAGGACTTTAAATATTTTGTCCCACTGCCTTCTTGCCTCCATGGTTTCTGATAAGAAATCAGCATTTAATCTTATTGAGGTTCACTTATATGTGACTCATCGCATCTCTCTTGTGGCTTTCAGAATTCTCTATCTTTGGTATTTATCAGTTTGAGTATAATATGTCTTGGCGTGTCTATTTGGGTTTGTCCTGTTGGGAGTTCATTGAACTTCTTGAATGTGTATATCTATGTCTTTCATTAAATTTGTATGATGTTTTCAGCCATTATCTCTTTGAATACTCTCTCTGGCCCTTTTTCTCATTCTTCTTCTGGGACTCCCACTCTCCCACAATTCATATATTGATATCCTTGACTGTGTCCCACAGGTCTCTCAGATACTGTTCCTTTCCTCATTCCTTTTTCTTTCTATACCTCAGAATGAATCCTTTCAATTGTCTTATTTTTAAGTTCTTTATTCTGCCGGTCCCAATTGTCTGCTGTACCCATATAGGGAATATTTTTTTGTTACCTTGGTCTTCAGAGCTGTTTGGTTCCTTTTTTCATGAATTCTCTTCATTAATATTGTCTTTGTGTCCATCTATTATTCTCCTGATGTGCTTTAGTTCTTTGTTCATAATTTCTTTCAGCTCCTTGAGCATAATTAAGACCATTTTAAAAAAGACTTTGTCTGTTATGTCAAAGTTCTCCTTGTTAATGGTTTCTAACACTTTAATCTTCTTTTAATGAGCTTTTGTTTGCTGTTTCTTTGCATGCTTTGGAATTCTTTTTAGTAACTTGAATATTTTGATATATTAATATTAATGTGTTATCTCTGAAATTTAGACTCTGAATTGTGTGTTTCTTAAGTTTATATCTAGCTTATGTTAAAAAAGAGATTG
>JAQZBX010006521.1:0-52931 GCA_029593785.1 Cabassous unicinctus | reverse complement strand
TGAGCTGGGGGAAAATACACCAAATGTAAGATATGGACTATAGTTAGTAGTAAGATTTTAATGATATTCTTTCATAATTTATAGCAAATGTCTTGCAACAATGCAAACTATTGGTGGCAGATTGATGTATGGGACCCCTGTATGATGTAATGCAAGTTTGTTCTGTAAGTTCACAACTTCTACTATACACTTATTGTTTATGCATGTTCAAGTGAGAATGTTGTATTTCAATAAAATTTTTATAATGCCGTTTTTCATTATATGAATTGATTTTTTAAATTTATTGTTTATTTTTAAAAGAACATTATATTACATAAAATTTGCATCCAAAATAATGGTGATTTCCATATAACTCCCCCACCTCTCCGCACACATTGTCCCCATTAAAATCTTTCATTAGTGTGGTTCATTTGTTACAATTTATGGACACGTATTGAAGCATTGCTACTAAGCATGGACTATAGGTTACATTATATTTTACACTTTGCACTGTACATTTTTATAGGTTTGAACAAAATGTGTAATGGCTTGTATCTGTCAATGTAATATCATGCAATTATGTCTCAAAAATGCCACATGTTATACCTACTGTTTCCTCTAACTCTGTTTTAGAACCTCTGGTGACCATTGTCTTTATATCAATGTTTCAAATACTAGTATCATAATAAGAGTACTTTGGTCTCTAGTTACATTCCTCCTTATCTTTGTTTGTTCTTTATCTTCAAGATTTTGGGGTGGTGATGCCCACTCTGATTCTGATTGAAAGGACGCTTAGATCCCATTGGGCAGATGGATGGAACAGTCTTGCTTGCAGTTGTAGATACTTTCTGCCTCTTCAGATAGTCATTGTCCATCATCAGCCTTTTGTTAGTTGTCCTGGGTTAGTCTGATTGACTGGTGAGTTGGTTTTGGCTGCAACTCTGCTGAGGTTCAGGGCTTACCCAGCATATGAATAGCTGGAACATTTAAATCGCTGGGATATGTATTGAGTGGGTATAGTGCTATTTATAAGTTCATATAAATGGGGTAGGAAAACCATGCATAAGAAAATTATAAATGAATTTAACTATGATACATTGGGGGAGATGGGTTATCACATAGCCCAAGGCAAAGCCCACTGATGGGATGCTGATTTCCTGGAATTCTCTGCCCTGTCTATAGTGTCTAGATATCTTTAAAGTCTCCAGGAGCACCTCCACTTGAGGCACTGTTTATGGTGGCTATCAGAGAGATCCTGCAGAGATGTACATAATCATATCCTTTGGAATGACCTGCTAACTCACTTGGAAATCTCTTAGTAATACAAACTTATTTGCATTTAATATTTCACCCTTTTCGTCTAGGTCTTTCTCCAAATGCATCCATAGTTGGATCTTGGTAGTAATGCTCCCTTGTTTCCCGGGAGGCTGATCCTTAGGAGTCATGTCCCATGTTGAGGGAAAGGCAGTAATTTTAAATGCTGAGTTTGGCTTAGTGGGAGGCCACATTTGAGTAACAAGGAAGCCCACAGGAGGTAACTCTCAGGCTATATATATTGCCAGATTAAATTTCATTTTCACAAGAAAAAGTTTTGTAACTAAAACCATTAATATCAAGGGCCTGAAGCATTGGTCCAAATTCCTTTGCTATGCACTGCTCATGTACTCCAGAGATTCTTGCCACTCTATGAGAGAATGTAGCAAGACTCCCCAGCATGAGAATTCAACATTCCATTAGTTCCTCTGTGGGTTTGCAATCACTGAGACAACATACCATGACCACATGAACACACACTCCATAAAAGCATGCTCCAGGTGCAGCCCCGTATACATCCCCCCACCACTGAGACCCTGGAGCAGTGGTCCTCCCCTACAAATGCTCACTGCTGCCACCCTTTTGCAACTGAAAAACAAGGCCAACAAAAAAATAATAATCAATTTTTTAAAAATAACAACAAATAAAAATAAAATTTTGCATTGTGCCTTTCATCACTGTAATATCTGTTGTTTTATATATACATTTTTTTCTGTATACTCCCCCAGTGTCTTATTTTTTTGATCAGTTTATTTTCAGAGATGTTTTAGGTTACAGAAAAGTCACATAGAAGCTAGAGGGGATTCCCATACACCCCACTCGTCCCCCTCCCATATTGTCACCCACTAATAACATTCTACATGAGTATGGTACATTTGATGCAATTGATGAACAAATATGAATTGCTGCTAGCTATGGCAAATAGTTTACATTTTGGTTTATATATTGCCCCATACAGGAAATTGGGACCATCTGATTAAGGGCACAGAAAAAGTGGGAGATTTCCAAGTGTTTACAAAAAGGCAGCCTCCTGCTTCCAATGTCCTAGGTTCAATACCTGGTACCTTCTTTAAAAAAAAAGTTTTCAGACCAGACGGAGGCAATTGTTGTAAGCATTGTGAATGTAGTAAATATCATTGATTTATATGCCTAAAAATGATAATTTTATGTTATGTGAATTTCACCTTTGGAAATTCTTGGGTAAGGATGTAATTTTGGAGCAGCTGAGCCCTTTTGTATTGTGATGATATGAACTAAGGACAAAGCCAGCACATTAAAGAATGTCAGAGTGGAAAGACAGAAAGAATCTGAGGTCCTTGATTATGTTATTGGCTTGTTCTAGGGACTCTATCCCTGGACTTCTGATTATGCAAGATAATAAATGCCCTTTTGGCTTAAAAAAAAAAGAAAAAAGACAGCCTCAATGCTATTAACCTTTGTAACAAGGAATGCAGGGCACTCAGGGTCCAGGATTCTAGAACTAGCAGGACACAGAGTCAGCAGTTCATGATGAATATGAAGTCCAGGTGGTGATTGATAGCCACAAAGCAGTCATAAGCCATCACAGCCAAAATGAAGTCATCCAACCCTCAAAAGAGTAAGAAAAATTAAATCTTCATGAGGTATCCTTCGTACATTATGACTCTGATCTTTGTATGTTCACCAACATCTTTGTGACAGTGGTGGAGGTAAAACAGATGTTGCAAAGTGATAGGCTGGAAAGGAAGAAGTACATGATTGTGTGGAGGTGGGAGTCAGTGATGGTGGTCAGTATGATGAACAGGTTCCCAAAGATGGTGGTCAGGTTTCTGGACAGAAAGGTCAAAGAGGAAGGACTGCAATTCTGTTTCCTCTGAAAATTCCTAAAGGAGAAATATTGAAATTCTTGTATCATTTCCTTGTTCCCTGTGTTTTATGCAACTATCCAGGAAAAAAGAAAGAATATGACAAATTTTCAGAGAGACAACAATTTGTAACCTATCTATAATGGATATTATGAATTCCAGAATATAATTGTGTATTTATTTATCAAATCTAAACAGATAGTGCCATCTCTAAATAGGAAATGCTCTCCTACTTTCAAAATATTTCCCAATCTGTCATGCATTGTAGGATTTTTATGGAAATTCCTTCATTCATTTTTGAAATGAATATTCAGTCCCACTCTTCTGCAGACACTGAATAGGCAGTGGTAATAATTTGCTGAAAAAAAAGTTAACTGCAATCTGATGATGGAAAAATAAAATAAACAAATAAAATCATACCCATATAACATGCTAGGATGAAATGAAAATAGGTAAAACTGAGAGTTTCAAAAGGGGAACTCAATGTCCAAGCAAGGCTGGCAGATGGGGAAATGTTTTAAGAGAGACATCAAGATGCAGACAGCAGGATCAACAAGGGTGTCAGTCATTTATGACCAGCAGAGGGAATGTCCAGGGCAAAAGCCCTATGGAAAGGGCTTCATTGGATGATTAAGGTCAACAAGGAAGGCAGGGTGGCAGGGATGAGTAAAAGGGAGTTGGATGAGAGATTGTGTCAGAGAAAGTTAAGAACAAGGTGGCTCCTGACGATGAAATTTCAAGACACAGAGGGTCCCTTATCTACATGTTACAATATTTGCACTTTATTAAGCTATTTGCAAAGATGTATTAGTCAAGGTTTTCCAGAGAAATGAAACTAGCTGGAAATAGATAGATAGATAGATAGATAGATAGATAGATAGATAGATAGATAGATAGATAGATATAGATGATAGATAGAATATACATATACATATATATTTATGTAAATATCAAATGATTTCTCATAAGACTTGGTTCATGAAAGCATGCAGATTAATGAGTACAATTCCATAGGAAAGACAACAAGGAATTAGAAACTCAGTGAAATTAATATGGAATTCCATCACAGAATCTGCATGATAGAAATTCCAATGAAAATGATGATGAAATCCCCAGGAGAAGATGAATACCTGAAATAGAAATAGAAATTCTTTATTCTGACTAATGAAATACTCAATGTTTCCTTTAAGACTCCAACTGACTAGATGAGTAGACTCCTGTAATTGCTGAAGACAATCTCCATTGCTGATGGTAGATGCAGTCAGCCAAATGAAATCAACAATATTGATTTATATCCACTTATGAAATACCCTCACAGTAAAAATCAAGTCAATGTTTTCTTGACCAAATAACTGGACACACAATCCAGCCAAGCTGACAAATGAAATTTACTATCACAATCCACAACTAGTAAACTTGTCCCCCCCTATATATCTTAAATGATACTTAATTTCTAAACAAAGTCAATAACACAGACATTCTTTCACATAATATAATTGAACTGCCTTGCATACTACCAGTAATACACTAACACTTTCCTCAGAAGAAGATGCAAGTACATAGGTAATATTAATTATTATCCTTGATATCTTATCACTCAAATACTTTAACACAAAATTAAAACAATTTATTTTATATGACATTTGAAGAAGGGAGAAAAAAACAAAAATATTTTGTTTATGTGTATAAACAAACACACTCATAACAAAGTAAGGAAGAAATATCTATTCCACTTCTTATTTCTGAAACTGGTTATGTGGTCATAGCCCATATTTAAAACTATCTTTTCCTCTACCCATCCCATAGTGACTGTACCCTCAGCAAGTTCCTCATCTAGTCATGACTATTTTCTGGTGTGGTCACTCAATTCTTCAATTCTGAGAGGTCTGGGCTATTAGTAATCTGCCTGAGTTGGGTTTTGGCAGTTTTCAATTGACTTTAATCATAGGGCATTGTAGCATTAAGAGATGTCCTGAGGGATCTTCTGTATTCCAGGCAAATTCTTCTTTACCTACATTGCATAGTAGTCATTCTAGATCCATTTGGTAATCAGGATCATTCACTGAATCCAGTACAGGTTATTCTTTCTTTTTCTGTTGATTCAAAGGTATGAATAGCCCCAAGGGATCTATTCATAATATTCCTTACCAGTTCAATGGAAAAAATGTTGAGTTTCTGCAGGTGAGCTCTCTTCCTTTTAGAAATAAGACCTTTACACTAGCAAGGCATAAGGCTGAAAATACAGAAAGCAAAAGTTTTCTAATGAATAACTAGGAGTAATAGTGAGCGTTCTTCCTTCCATTTCCATACCTTGATTTCTGGACCCATGTATCCCAGCTATGGGATAAACAACAAAATAGACTGAATGTTGATTTAGAGCATATACAGCCACCTGGAGAACATTGCCATAGCACTACAAAGTATTGCCACAGAGCTACTAGAATAATTGAGTCTTCCAAAGGCCATTCCATTGATTACCAATCCAGATGCCTCCACATGGTAGGGAATATTGTAAAATCAGTGAATTCCATGAGCATGGGCTCATTCCCATATTTCCTTTGTTGGTAACTGAATTCCTTGATCAGAAGCAATGCTGTGTGGGATAATGTGTCAGTCCAACAAAGGGGTGAAAAAGCAAAGTACCAGAAACCTGTTGGCTTTTATTAAGGTTATTTATTTTTGGGTAAAATCTTACATTTCCAAGGCTGTGGAAAATCCAACTCAAGGTAACATAACAGGTTCTTTCTCACCAAAGTCAGCTGCTGTGTGTTGAAGCATGATGGCAGGGGATCTCTGCTGGTCTCTGCCTTCCCCTCCAGGGTTCCTGTTCCTCTTGAGGCTCCATGTGCCCAGCTTCTTCCCAATCCCAGTTGCAGGCTGGCATAGGTCTTGTCTCTCAGGGCTTTGTATATAGTCTTGGCTCTCTGTAAACCATCAGGCAAATGGTCCATCTCTGCCTGGCCTTCTTTCTGTCACATGGCTGGATCAAATTGACTGAGTTGTCTCTTACATGTCTGTAACTCTGTGCGAGTCACTTTATATCAGACCCAGCAAAGGGGCAGGGACTCAACCTGAGTCTACCCTCTGAATTAGTTGAATTAAAGCCCTAATCCTAACTGGTAATATAAGCAAAGACAACAGAGCTGAATTTAATGCATGAAAAGATATCATACCCAGAGGAATATATTAGTTTGCAAAGATAATCTTTCTCTTTTTGAGAGTTATGAAAATAATCTCAAGTTGCCACAGATACCATGATTTTGCATAAGGAGGATTGCCTGCAAGGAAAATAGATCCATATCTGGAGTACAGCACTATTCCTGTAAGAAATAAAATGCAGGTTCATCCATTATGAAAATGGTGTAATGTAAACAACCTGCAACCAGGTAACAGGCTGATCATCTTGGGGAATGGTGCCGTATCAGGGAAAGAGTGTTGGTTCTACTGCTGGCAGATTGAACACTCAGTAGTGGCCATAGCCATGTAGGCTTTGGTGAGAGTAAGTCCTTTTTGCTGAGCCCAAGAATAAAATCCATTCCTATTACCATGGCCTTTTGTTTATGAGCCCATTTAGCAATGTCAAGAATGGCTGGTGAAAAAGGTCACTGGTTACTACAGATTCAGTCATCTAATTCACTTGAATATTAAAATCCTCATATGCTAAATTCATCCTCTGATGATCATTCATATGGGGCACAAATATGTTCTTGCTTTAATCCATTCAGGAAGGTCTATACAGATACTTCTTTCCAAGACATCTTTTTCAAAAATTTTTCATTCATGTTAATTCCAAATCCATGATCATCCAGCCAAATCATGGGCCAAAGGTTATGAATCAGTAAACAAATACACTTCTGGCTATTTCTCTTTCCAAACAAAATATATAATCAGGTGCACTGCTCTAAATTCTGCCCAGTGGAAGGATTTTCTTTCACTACTGTCCTTCAGGGATATCCTAGAAAAGAGATGTAGTGCTGCAGCTGCCCACTTACAGATGGTACCTGTATATCATGCAGAAACATTTCAGAAGGAGACCCAAATTCTCCTTCTTAAGTCAACTTATCATGCAGGTCACCCCCTGAAGCCATTGCTTCTGCCTGGGATACAGAAAGCAATGAGTCAGGAATGGGAGCCATGGTCATTTGGGTCACTTCCTCTGGCAACTTACCTGTGCCTTCAGGACCAGCATGAGCCAGATCTCTTATATACCTAGGCCACACATCCAGTTTTATGCTTGATGGATCAGAAAATAAACCAGCTCATGATAGACAACTAAGTTCACATGACAACCTGGTAGCCTATGGTTAAGCAAGCATTTGGCCTCTACAAAGACCCAAGAACTGGGCAAAAGATGTTTCTTAAAAAGAAAGATCGTATCTACAGAGAATGACAGGGTTTTGTTCCAAATTCCTAAGTGTCAGCATTGTGAGTTTTCCTTAGGGTTATGCCAAAAGCTCTAAACAGCCCCTCTATCTGCCACTGAAACTTTCAGCATCATTGAATCTTCTGGATCATAGGCCTCAAGTTTCAGAGCAACTTTCAAAGCAGCGTGAACTGTTGCTGAGCCTCCTCTTGTCCAGGTCACCTGTCAAAACTAGCAGCTTTTCAGATTATCTGGTAAATGGCCTGGAATACCACACAAAATGAGGAATATGTTGCCTCCAAAATCCAAAGAGTACAAATATATTTGTGCCTCCTTTTTAGTTTTAGGAGGATCCAGATCGTCATCATAGAGGGGATATCTAGGAATGATCTACACCTCTGGATGCCTAGATTTCACTGAAGTCCTTGAGTTTTTTGTTGATTTTTCCTGCCACCTTCTGACATGTAAATGCCTTATCAGTATGTCTAGAGTAGTTGCTACTTCTTGCTCACTAGGTCTCATGAGCGTAACGTCATCAATACAATGGAACAGTGTGATGTCTTTTGGAAGGAAATGGTGATCAAGATACCTAGAGCTGATTATGAAATAAGCCTGGATAGTTGATATAAACCTGAGGTAGAACAATGAAAGTGTATTTCTTAATGGCATTGCCAGCTAAAGGCAAACTGTTTCTGGTGATCTTTACTAACAGGTAACAAAATAAAGAATTTGCAAGATCAATAGCTGTATACCATGGATGTGTCAGCTTTCCAAATTCTAAAACTATACAATGTGTTGATTGTAACAATAGGACTTTATTGCTTCACACTTTTTAGGCTAGGAGAAGTGTCAGCAAGGAGATACTTTTTTCTTGAAGACTGTTCTGGGGCTGGTTCATAGCGATACTTGGGTCCTTGGTTTGTCTCCCAAATGTCAGTACATATGATGACATCATCTCCTTTCTCTTCTGGGTTCCCTTTCCTTCCAGCCTTTTCCTCTGGCTTTCTCTGTGTGGCCTTCTCTATATGGCTTCCAGTAATAGGATGATGACCCATTCTTATTCAGTTGGCTACATCTTAACTAAAATTAACACCCTCAAATGTACTATTTACAGAGGTTCACATTCACAAAAATGGATTAAGATTAAGAACAAGTTTCTTCTGGGTTACATAATTCAAGTTATCACTCTAGTTACCAGTGGGCATGTTGATTTCCTAAAGCAATGATTCCACTTCTGGAACAGAAGCTGTATTTGGATTCAGCACCTGGTTAAGTTCACAATAATCCACTGTCATTCTCCAAGATCCACCTGTTTTCTGCACAGCCAAAAAGGAGACACAAACGTGATGTTGTATGAATCACCGCCTCTGCATCCTTCAAATCTTTGATGATGGCATTAATCTCTGCAATCCCTCCCAGAATCCACTATTACTTTGTTTCACTATTTTCCTGGTTAGGGGTAATTCTAGTGGCTTCTGCTTGGCTTTTCCTACCAAATTAGCCCTAACTGCACAGGACAGGGAACCAATGTGGGGTTTCTGTCCATTGCTGAGCATGTGTATTTTCAATTATTCATTCTGGAACTGAGGACATAACAACAGAATGGGATAGTAACCCACTGTAATCACTGTAGAGATAGATTTGAGCTAAAACTCCATTGATCATTGACCTCCATAATCCCCTACATTTACTAAGGAGCTACAGTGATACTTTGGATCTCACTAAATTCATGTCAGATCAGAGCAAACACCTGATAATCCCTGAAATGTCTCATCATTTCCTTTTCCCCAATGCACAATAACCCAGTTTAAAGGCCCATGGTCTATTTAGGGACTGTTGGAAGGAAGATTAACAATAAAAATATCTGGCATTATGGCAGGGTCTTTGCACGTGTGTCCTGCTCTTGGCTTCATTCAAAGGGTTCTTGGCACATAAGCTGTCCCAAGTGTAGGAAGTGATTGAAAGGCCATTAATTTGTTTTTGTAATAAAAATAGGCTTTTGTTCACTTGATCTTGAAATCTTCTGCTTATAGATATGAAGTAAGAATCTAGTAGACTGCCAAACCATTTCACTTCTGGTTATCCTAAGAACAACTAACCAATGCCACATATGAAATATGAAAAATGAACTTATTAAAATTTTATTTTCTTAAGCAGCTCTGAAAAATTCCAATACCTTCCCCCAATCGAGTTGAACTGGTTTCCATTAACTTAATATTAGTAGATTACTTTTTGTAAGAACTAAGAAGTTCTTAGAAGGACAATAACCAGACCTTATCAGATCTACTTCCTGAAATATCTGGAATAAGATAACTCAAAACAAAACCACAGAATGGCTCCAGAAGCACCTTATAGCCCAGTAAATTGGTAATTTTCATAAGCATGTAAAACAGGACCAAAAGCAGGAGGCTGACATACTTGAAATAACACAGGAGTAAGAAATTGGTCCACATCCTCCCCTTGACAGCGTTTAAAAAATCCAGTGTCATCACCAACATGGCAGAAATATATCACACTGTCATCACCTAATCCTAGAACCATCCTCCCTTCTCTTTTTCTATAAAATACCTAGTTTGCATTCTCACTTTCAACTGGTTTTGGGAAGATTCCCCCAGTTCCTTGCTTGTGCACTTGCAATGAATCACCTTCTCACTCAAAGATGTTTCTTCTTTGTAGCACCAGATTGGGTGGGCCCTTCTATTGGATATAGCCATGCTTAAGGTAACAGAGGTCTATGTGAGTCAGACTATTCTGATAACAGCTATGACTCTGCTCTCCATTATGGTAGCCACATCCACCTTTTCTTTGAAGATTAAGTGTTGCCACTTGCTTCTGCCAGACTGGAATCCAATCATCTCAATTGTGTTTAAGGATCCAAGTTCAGTTATAGCAGTTCCTATACTAATATCTTATATATAGAAAAAAGTGAGGTCCTTCAGAGACAGGGTTGATGGAGCTTCTCTCATAATTTATTCTTTAAAATTGTGATAAAAGGTGTGTCCTATGAACATTCCTTGTGTGTGTGAGCAGGTCTTCCATCATGAATCCACTCCAGCATTCAAATCTCCCTAAGCCTGTTGGTCCCCTCATCTACATTATTCCAGGGTAGTTCTGGCATTTCACCCTCACTTACTGTAGGTCACTGTTAAGTCCATACTTCAGCCAACCACATGAACAAATGGATACAGCCCTACTAACCCCTTGAGTTACATAACTAAGTCCAGAATCTCTGCTAAGTGGGTCCTTATCAATATATTCAGTTGGATCCAACTTTGTGTTCCTTCCACCATTATCCAACATCTTTCATATACATTCCCATGGATATTCTACTGATTTCTCTCTGTATACATTGGAAAACTCATGCAGTTCTTTTGGGGTGCAACACACCTACCATGGATCACACGTTTTATCTCATCTTTAAGGGCCTGTTGGGACTTCATGGTAGTTATTGGTCTAGAATAAAAGAGGGTAATGGTGGTGGGTCATGAGGGGAATTAGCTGTGTCTTGCAAGCCAACTACTCAGGGCATTCTATTACAGTGCAGTCATTGAAATACAGTTAATCTTTTCAGCTGGGAATGGGAAAGCTGATTGCTCAGCGCAAACTGGACGTCAGGTGGCTCAGTCCTTTGAGCAGACCATTACAAGTTTATCTGGCAAAGAACACTGCCTGCAATCATCAGAAATATGGCCTTATCCCAATTTTCAGGATCCCATTCTTTCCCAATGTATGTCCTCACTTTAACATAAGACACCCTGAATATTGTTAACTCAGTTTGCACTGAAATTCACCACTCACACAATGAGATTAAGCAGCTGGTTTTCAGATCTCTCAAGCCTGCTGCTACAAAACCTAAGAATTTCCTTCAGGGCACATATGGAAACTTTCATGTTCTTCATCTGATGTTTGAGATACAAACTTGAAGCCCAGAGCTCAAACTTTTCCTGCTCTGATGACTGTTCAAACCTGACTATACACACACATACCCACTCATGGAAACACTCACAGAAACACAAACACAGACACACACAACACACACAATCACACAATAACAGACACACAGACATATACCAAGACAGACAGACATAGACACACACACAGATACAAGCACAGACATACACACACAGACATAGACTTACACGCACACATACAGTGATGCACACAGTCAAACACAAATACACACAGAAAGACAGCAGGCACAAGTGTACACACAGACACGAAAACACACACAAGTAGGAAAATAAAAACACAGACACAGACACAAACACACCACAGAATGTTCTCTTGGTGTAATGTTTATATTGTGAAATTGGAATGATAAATGATTTTACTAACCCTCTTGATTTTCTTGAGCTTCTATTTTCACCACAGAATTATAAGAAGAAACAGAGGCTAACTAAAGCCAGCTGACATATCGATCATCTTTTGCTATGCTGATAAACACTCCTGCCCCAGCCATGGTGAAGGAACTATAACAAAGAGATCAGGCTGACACCAGCAATGTCTGCTGATCTGCACCAGATGTCCATAATCTTGCATTAACTTTCTTCTTGCTAATAAATGAACTGGGCTTCAAGTACACCCAGCTGGGACAACCCCCATAGTCCACATAATTCACATGTTCCTCATAGTTCATGGAGCACATATACTAATCATAATTCATGACCCCTTTGACCCTCCCCATTCCCCCATGCCTTAGCTTTCTTTCAAGCAGCCATATAAGCTGCGGCCCCAGCTCACTACTTTCAGCAGATACCACTTTTGGGGCTGCAACTGCACTAATGCAACTTTAGCTCAATAAACTTTCTCTGCAAGTACTTTTTGAGTCTGTTTGTTTTATTTTCCATGCAACAATATCATGCTCTTCTCACTACAAGAAAAACTAAGAAAGACAAGAGTGAATACAGCTCAAGCTGACAGAATCACATTATTTCCTCAAAATATTTAAATGCTATCCAGAAATTCCAGATAGTAAAGTGTCTTGCATATGAATACTCACAGCTTCATTTTAGTATGGCAATTGTCTGTCCTGTGTTTAAAGAAAAATAAAAATCTGCTACATAGAGAAAGAGAGAGAGACAGAGAGAGAGAGAGAGACAGACAGACAGACAGAGAGAGAAATGCAATGCATCTGATGGAAAAGAAAAAATATAATCTCAAATCAGAATTCAGGGACTGTGATAAAGAAACTTTCCTTGGTTCTATTGGCCTTACATACTTAGTAATATAGCCACAGATCCAGAGAAACTAATAAAATACCAAAAAAGAATTTATCCAATAAAAGGTACTGATTTTTTTATGGTGTCAAGAAAAGACACAAAATGAAGACAAAAGTAAAATGAGAAAAGTGAACAAACTAACATTATACAAAGAAAATTTATTAAGTACTACAAAAGTTGGAAATTAATTTTATGTGAATTGGTAGTGCTATGCTAAAATAAAGCAAAAAGACTTTAAAAAGGAGTGCAGAGGAAGTTTATTCTGCTAAAGTTGCATTAATGCAGAAGCAGCATCAAAAAGAGGTTTCTGCTCAAAGGGGTGAGCAAAAGGGGTGGGACAGCTTATATGGCTACTTGAGACAAAGAAAAGGTTGCTGGGGATGGGAAGAGGTAAGAGGACATAATTTATGGTTACTACATGTATGCCATGAGCTACGTGGTTTATGGGGTTTTTGGATTGAGTCCTTGAGGTGGGCAGGAAATCCCTGAGGCTCAGTTCATTAATTAGCAAGCAGGATAGGGAGTTAGGTTTGTAGCCATCTGGTGAATATCAACAGCAGGCTTTGTTGGTGTTAGCTGGGGCCCTTTATTCCTCTCAGGCTGAGGCATGGGGTTTTATCACCACTGCAAAGTATTGTTCGTATGTCAGCTTACTTCAGTTAACCTCCATTTCTTCTTTATATGTCCCTGTATAAAATGGAAGCTTAAGCAAATTGAGACTTTCTATTCCAATTACACTGTAGAATACATTTAAATAATATTAAATGCAAAAATTTTGGAATCAGAGAAAAGTTATATTGAAGCTCAGATCTGCATACATCAGCCATTGCAATTTGATAGGAATCAAACCATTTTAGGTCTGAATACAATCACCTATATAAGAAGGATTTGGGTATCTCAGCTCCAGGCTAGGCTGGACTGGATCTTAGATGATTTCAAAGCAAACTTTTCAGCTTCCATTCTCCATGACCCTTTTCCTGAAAATTCTGCTGAGTTTTCAGATGCACCAGGATGGTGTCTCTGAGAAGAAAGTCTACATGTGGAAGTGCAAATTCCTTTCTAGGTGGTTGATGATGGGACTGAAGTTCTTTCACCATCAAGATAGCAAGAAAGGGTCACACGTCAGTCCCCCAGCCAGAGTTGGGGCTCTTGTCATTACCTCCAGAAATTTGCTATCCTCCTTTTCAATAAAGAGGAGAACTATATTCATTATTTATGAAACCATGATTGCTATACTACTTTGCTTCATGAGGCTTTGCCAAAAGAATTAGGAATGTCATACTTACACCTAAAATTACCACCTTTCATTTTGTCCTTAGTTTATAAAATGTTTGCTTACTAAAGAAATATATTTAGATTTTACACAACAAGGTTTGAGACTAACAACAAGAATGTTTTGTTTTGTTTTTTTCCCATATATCATTGACTGGTGCTCAATATATTTTGTTAATAGTTATGTTAATATTTCTATTAATTTAAGACTAAACAAGAAATAAAAAGCTATATACATTTTTAAAGTTAACACTTTAGTAAAATAAGTACAATTTAAAATTTGCATTGTAACCATATTCAAGAGTCCAATTCACTGGAATGCTTACATCCACAACATGTGGTAACAAAAATATTTACATAAACTCTCATCACCTCAAACACAAGCTTGCTACACATTAAGTAATTTAATGACTTCATTTTACAGCTCAGTCCATGGTAACATATGCTACTATCCACCTCTATGAAATTTCCTTGCACTTCCTATTTCATATAAGCAAGACCATAACATATGTTTCTTTTTGAGTCTGTCTTATTCCTCTCGACATTGTGTATCCAATGTTCATCCATGTTGTAGCATGTGTCAAATGTTCCATCCTTTTTGCTGATGATTAACATTACATTTAGTGTATAAATCACCTTGGGCAAAAAGAAGCTTCTCAAGAACTAGGAATGTTCTTTTTCTGGTTTGTGTTTCAGTTTCATGGATTGCATCCATTTCTTTTTTTAAATCTGATAAGCCTAAGATATGAGATTTTTCTTACATATATTTTAGTTGGAAATAAGATTTTTTAAATGTCTCATATTGTACATTTATTTTACAATATCCTTGAAGTCCATTCTTCATGGATATGATATGGCTTTCATGTCTATAAGTGCAACCTTTCTGAACTGCTATACCATCAGTGGAATGACTAGCTCTAGACATGTGATATGTGGATCAATATTCCAAAATTTCTTAGTACCACTATTTTGTTGGTTTTTTTTGTTACTGGCAGTTGAATTCTATCCATAACTAGTTTAATTGTTCTTGACATGTTTAGAATTATTGTAACATTTCACACTAGGAAATGAACTTCAAGAGAAAACAAAAATAGTTAGATATCACATTTATTTGTAATAGTTACACAATGATATTGCATTTTCTTCTTTGATGGCTGCTGCACATGAAAGAATGCTTTGAAAAATTAGAAAACCTCCAAAATAGGACTAGTAGAATAAGGCAAAATCTAAAAGCATGCTTTCAGGGAACCAGATAAAGAAAGGTATAAACATATAGTATACATATATGAGAACAAAGTGACATTGAAATCCATCTTCTCCTGCAAAGGAAGCTGGGAAAGATCACTGAACATCTATTTTTAAAGTCCCTGCTGATAACTCTAGATTCTCCATGCTCCCCCGTCTCTTCTCAGCCATTCAGGAAGGGCCATGTCTTGCCAAATGAAGGCACCTAAATACCTCTAATTTCTTCCTCTTTTCATTGTGTGTGTCTCTTCTCTGTTGTCTACTTGCAACTGAAATGTGACCTGAACTGGGCAACACAATGAGTGCATGGAAGGAGCATCAAAAACTGCTCCATGAAGATAGAAACTGAGTAGAGAGTGGTGATCCAATGCTCAAACTTGGTAGAATCTATGATAAGTTAAATGGGGAACATGGTGGTGCAGTGATGTGTATAGGATCCACAATGCTGGATAGTGAGTGTCAGTGGGGTTGGGGGATGGGTTGGGCTATCCATAGACCTGGGGGAAGGGATAGAGTAAGCAATAGGTGATCTCCAGGGAAGTAGAGGACTGTCGTTGAGAATATAATTGTAAGAGTGTTCTTTTGGCAACCATGGCAAGGAAGGAGTACTGGTGCAGGGTGTCAATGATGGAGGAATGTGTGCAGAAGGGTACACCTGGAGCATGCCTATATGGAATATAAATAAGATCATGTGCTCATAACATGGGGTGTTATCTCAGTGTGTGGAGACCCACACAATAAATAAGGAAATATTAAATTTCTATCCAGTGGAGTCCTGCTACATTCTCTCATAGATGGCAAGAATCTCTAGAATACATAAGCAGTACCTCACAAAAGTAAATCGACCAATATGACTAGCACTCAAAATGAATGCTTGTACTTATGAAACTTATTCTTGTAAAATTGAAATAGCATAATAATATATATAGCCTAAGAGTTATCTCCTGAAAACCTCCATTTTACTCAAATGGTGCCTCTCTTGAAGCCAAGCTCAGCATATAGGCTTACTGCATTTTCCCCAGCATGAGACATGATTCCCAGGGATGACCACCCTAGGCAATGAGGGATTATTACCATGCACCAACCAGGGATGCATTTAGAAAAATACCTTGACCAAAAGAGGGAAAATTAATACAAAAGAGTTTTTATGGGTAAGAGATTAAAAGTGAGGTGGGAGGACTTTCCAGAGCTTACACTTAGGCACATCCCAAGAGGATCTCACTGACTGATGCACTACAAAGTGCCTCAAGGAGGGCTGCTCCTGAGGACTTTAGAGACATCCAGACACTATAGGCAGTGCACACAACCCCATGAAATCAGCACCCCATCAGTAGGCCTTATGTTGGTATATATAATAACCTATTTACCCAATGTAATAGAATTAGACCCATTTATAATTTCCCTACACATGATTCTTCTACCCATTTTTCTTGAATCTATAATTACCACTATACTCATTAAATATAAGTCCAAGAGACCTACATCTTAGGTCTGTTCATATGCTGATTGAGCCCAGAATCTCAACAGAGTTGCAACCAACACCTCTACAGTTCAGTGGACTTACACAAGACAACTAAGAAAATGATGATGATGGAAAACCCTTGTCCCAAAAAAATAAAGAGAATCTCCAACCGGAAGCAAACACTTCCTTCCATCTACCCCATAAGATCTAAGACCCATCTGAACCAGAAGCAAAGCAGGCATCACCATCCCAAATCCAAGTCGATAAACAAACATTCTAATAATGGAAGAACTTGTGACATTGATATAATGATAGTGGTTACCAGAGTTTCTGAGAGGAGGGAGAGGGAAGAATAGGTGGAACATAGGACATATTTATGGCATGAGAATTGTTCTGAATGATTTTGCCATGATGGATACAAGCCACTGCACATTTTGTTAAAACCTATAAAACTGTGCAGTGCAAAATGTAAACCATGTGTAAACTATAGACCACAGTTAGTAGCAATGCTTAAAGGTGTGTTCATCATTTGTAACAAATATACCACACTAATGAAAGATGTTGTTAATGGGGGAATGGGTAGAAGGAGGAGAGGATGAGATATATGGAATTCCCTATATTTTCAATGTGACCTTTCTGAAATCTAAAAATTCTTTAAAAATAAAGTTTAAAAAAACTGCTGTGTGGAAACCCCCTCCATATACTCAAGATCAACCTACAAACTCTTTGGAGTATGTGAAAGAGAGCAAAACATGTGGAACAAATGTGAGTTGTCATACTGTACTAGCCTATGTCCAATAAAGCCCTAAAGTGTATAAAAGCCCAGCTAGAACAAGCAGAGACTTACCAGCTGAATGCAGATCCTTGAAAATCTTGGCAGAGATCAACACAACTGAACCAAAATGACACAGCTACACTATTAGAAGCAATATGTTAAACTATTTTTGGGGATTGCTTTGCATGAAGCACTAGCTAATTTATACAATGATCATTGTGAGCAGAATTGAGAGCATTAAGAACAATCGACTGCATCTTATTTTGAATCTTCTTTCAGATATCGGTGGACAGCATTACTGATCATTTTGTTATTCAAGAAAATTTTGGATAACTAACAACTAAATGTGACTACCTTTGAGAGTCCTTTCCAGGTAAGAAGGAGATGTTGGAGGGACATGCAAGTTTATGCAGGAATACCTTATGACCTTACTCTGAACATTTCCTTCTAAGAGGCATTATGGCATAGGCTCTTAATCTCATTTGATCATGAGTATTGAGTATGATTTTGAACATAAATGTCAAAAAATGGGTTACAGATTTAATAAATAAATAAATGAAAAAGACCCCAATGGAGGGGATAAACATATGTGCCATCCAAGGTCCTCCCAAGGCACAAAATTAGGGGGGAAAAGTTCTTTTCTATTTAGGAGATTTCATGCACAGAAATCAAATTGCTCAGAGATGAGAGTAAATGCAACAATTATTTTAATGGTCATCTGGGAGAAATAAACTCTTTAGGACCGAGAAACGGTAAACATGCTTACTCCTCTTTTACCTTCACCTTAGTGGTACCAAGAGGGAGGCAGTTTTACTCTTCTCTTAGAGGGAAAGTATATGACTCCACTTCTCTGATCATCCTTTAACCTGAGTTGAATTTCTGTCACTCATGAGAGAAAGACTCAGGTTAAAAGAAGCTCAAAGAAGGCCATCTGAGAATTTGCTATGGAAAAACTGGTGTAAAGGCAGGTAGAGCTCCCAGGACATGATCTCTGATGGGACGAACAAAATAGTGAGTGTATCCACTTAAAGAGCCTGCAGCCCCTTCAAAGATCTTCTCTACCTCTCTGGTCTAGAAGACAATTCTAAGAGTCTCTCAGTGAAAACTGGCCTTCTCTTCATTCTCAACATCTCTCAAGTGTTTCTTACTCAGGTATCTTACCAATTTTCAGTAGACTTTAAAATTGCCTCAATTCTACCTTCTTATGAGTCCTCCTGTATCAATTATCTATAAAATGTCACTCACTAATTCCTTCCTTCCTTCCTTCTTTCATTCATTCATTTGATCAAGAAACATTTAGTAAGACTCAGTAAAATCAGCACTTGTAAGCCTCTCACACATCTAACATTCAGTTACTTAATATTACTCTACCCCAGTTTCCATTTTTATAAAGGAGATACCTGTTATTATGAGGACTAAATTGCTAGAGTATCAAAAACTACTGAGCACCTGTAAATGTTCATTAATGTAATCATTCCACCACCGTAAATACATTGTCAACTGTTAAATAAAAAATATGCTGATGATAAAAAAATGAGTTAATGCATACAAAACACAACATACCACTTGTCTCATGGTGGTGTCAATAGATTTGAACTATTTTACTCTCAGTTATTGATTATTTACAGATTTTCATTACCTATTTCAGAATTTTAAAATTTTTGTTAATATATGAAAGGATTCTGCTCTGTTTTCTAAAAGACTTTAACAGTATATCTGAATGTGACTGCTTTTTCTTTCTTGTACCCACATATTCATAATTTTCTAAGAAATGAGAATAGAGCTTTAAATAATGTAAAAAAAAAAGAGTTCCCATGATGATGAAAATGTCTGGAACTAGATAGGAATGATGATAACACAAAATTGTGAATGTCCTAAATTCCACTGAATTGCACACTTCAAAATGGCTACTGAATTTTACACATTTGCTGGATATCAAGTACCCTTCCAAAAAGCTACTCATTTAAAATAAGAATTCAGGTAGGCAAGATGGCATTGGTTTAAGTGGATGACCACCATGTCTCTCACAAAAGATGGCTGATTGGGGACAGGAACCTGCCTGAGTTAGCTGTTCTGGGAGCCCTTGGAGTGACAACTTTTGGGGCACCAATCTGGAGGGAGATAGACAGGGAGATACATTGCTCAAGATAAAACTGGAATAGAGAATACAGCAAGGAAATAAAACAAGAAGAACAAATTGTCAAAGAGAAAACTTACACACTCAAACCAGGCAATGAAATAAAACTCTAGAGCAGAGAGAGAAGGTAATCAACAGAATAAATCCGTCAAGGTAAAAAGATGACCAGAGGGCAACAAAAAATTAAAAACCATACTAAAAAACAGTAAGACATGGAGCAGTCTAACGAAAAAACTAAAAACCAAGAAGAGATGCAGAACATTGAACAACTAATCATAGCTGTCCAAGCAAATATTATAGACCAATGTAATGAAGTAAAGGAAGAGAGTAAGGATATTAAGAAGACACTGTGAAAACAAACTAAAGAAATTGTAAACATACATGAAAAGATAATGGATATAATGGTGATGAATGGCGCAATTCAAGAAATCAAAAAGACACTGGAATCACATAACAGCAGATTTGAACAGGCAGAAGAAAGAGTTAGTGATGTGGAAGACAGTACATCTGAAATCAAACAGAGAGTGGAAGAGGTGGATAAAAGATAGAAAAAATTCTAGCAGGGACATAAGGATTTGAACAACACAAAACACAGAAACATCACATTATAGGCATCGCAGAGGGAGAAGAGAAGGGAAAGGGAATAGAAGGAGTTTGGGAGGAAATAATGGCTGAAATGTTCCCAACCCTATTGAAGGAGATAGACGTACATGTCCAGAAGAACAGCACACTCCAAATAGTATAAATCCCAAAAAACTTACTCCAAGACTTATACTTTTCAAAATATCAAATGCTCAAGACAGAAAATACTCAAGGCAACCAGAGAAAAGGGAACCATTACATACAAGGGAATCTCAATAAGAATAAGTGCTGATATCTCATTTGAAACCATGGAGGCAAGAAGGCAGTGGTGTGACATAGTCAACGAACTAAAAGAAAGAAACTTTCAGCCAATAATTATATATACAGCAAAGCTGGCATTCAAAAATGATGGGGAGTTCAAAAAATTCACAGATAAAGAGAAATTAAGAAAATATGCTGATACGGAATGTGCCCTTAAAGAAATGTTAAAGGAATTTCTGCAGATTGAAAGAAAAAAATGGGAGAGAGAGAGAGTTGGAGGAGAGTGTAAGAACAACTAAAAAGACAAAAAGAGAAATAAAAACAACATATGGCATACATAAACCCAAAGAAAATATGACTGATGTAAGAAATTCCTTGAGAGTAATAACACTGAATAATAATGGATTAAACTCACCAGTCAAGAGACACAGATAGGCCAAATGGATAAGGAAATATGACCCACCTATATGTTGTCTAAAAGAAACCCTTAGACCCATGGTTTCAAGTAGGCTGAAAGTGAATGGCTGCAAAATGATTTTACAAGCAAACAATTACCAAAAAGGGCAGGAGTAGTTACTCTAATATTGGACAAAATAGACTTTAAATGCAAAACTATTGTAAGAGACAAAGATGGACAAGATATATTATTAAAAAGGGTAATCTTTCAACAAGAAAGAACAATCATAAACATTTATACACATAATCAGGGAGACTCAACATACATCAGGCAAACACTGGAAAGACTAAGTGGAGAAATAGATGCCTCTACAATTATAGTGGGGGACTTTAAAACACCATTATCACCATTAGACAGAATATTTCAACAGACAGTCAAGAAAGAAACAAAGAAATTACATAATACACTACCATAACTGGACTTAAAAGACATATACAGAATGATACACCCAAATACAGCAGGGTATACATTCTTCTCGAGTGCACATGGATCATACTCCAAGATAGACCACATGCTTGGGCACAGAACATCTCTCAATGAATTAAGAAAGATTGAAATTATACAAAGTACTTTCTCTGACCACAATGGAAAGAAATTATTAATCAGTGAGGGCCAGAGAACTAGATTAGGCACAAAGATATGGAAGTTAAAAAACACACTCTTAGACAAACATTGGGTCAAGGAGGAAATCTCAAAAAAAATCAATAACTACCTAGAAATGAGTGAAAATGACAAAAAAACATATCAAAACCTATGGGATGCAGCCAAAGCTGTACTGAGAGGGAAGGTCATAGCCAAAAATGCATATATCAAAAAAGAAGAAAGAGCTAAAATTGAAGACTTAATTGCAAACCTGGAGGAATTGGAAAAGCAACAGCAAGCTAGCGTCAAAGGAAGTAGCAAGAAGGAAATAATAAAGATTAGAGCAGAACTAATTGAAAAAGAAAATAAGAAATCACTAGAAAAAATAAACAAAACCAAAAGCTGGTTCTTTGAAAAGATCAATAAAATTGACAAACCATTAGCGAGACTTGCAAAGAATAAAAGAGAGCAGATGCAAAAACACAATACAAGAAATGAGGAAGGGGATATCATCATTGAACCCACAGAAATAAAGAGTATCATAAGAGGATACTTTGAAAAATCATATGCCAAAAAGAATGATAATTTAGAGGAAATGGGCAAATTCCTAGACACTCACAAAGAGCTTACATTGACAAAAGAAGAAATTGATGAACTCAACAGTCCAATTACAAGTAAAGATATAGACTCATTCACCAAAAACCTCCCAACTAAGGAGAGCCCAGGACCAGATGGATTCATAGGTGAATTTCTATCAAACATTCTGGAAAGAAATAACACCAATCCTCAGCAAACTTTGAAAATAAAATAGACATGGAGGGAACATTGCCTAACTCTTTCTATGATGCCAATGTTATCCTAATACCAAAGCTAAACAAACATGCCACAAGAAAGGAAAATTACACACCAGTATCTTTAATGAACCTTGATTCTAAAATCCTCAACAAAATACTTGCTAATTGAATTCAACAATATGTCAAATGAATTATATGCGATGACCAAGTTGGTTTCATTCTGGTTATGCAAGGATGGTTCAACATAAGAAAATCAATCAATGTAATACACCACATAAACAGATTGAAAGAAAAAAAATCATATGATCATGTCTATAGATGTAGAAAAAGCATTTGACATAATACTGTACCCTCCCCGATAAAAACACTGAAAAAGAGGAATAGAAGGAAACTTTCTAACATGATAAAGGGTATCTATGAAAAACCGACAGCTAACATCATCTTCATTGGTGAAATCCTAAAAGCTTTCCTTCCAAGATCGGGAAAAAGACAAGGATGCCCACTATCACCACTCCTATTTAACATTGTCTTAGAAGTACTTATTTAAGCACCAAGGCAAGAAAAAATATAAAAGTCATTCAAATTGGAAAGGAAGGATAAACATTTTAGTGTCTGCAGACAATATGAACCTATATGTACAAAGTCATAAGAAATCTACAATAAAGCATTTAGAACTTATAAATGAGTTCAGTAAAGTCACAGTCTATAAGATCAAAGCTCAAAAATCAGTAGCATTTCTGTACACCAATAATGAGCAATCTGAGAAGGAAATCAAGGAAAAAATACCATTTACAACAGTAACTAAAAGAATCAAATATCTAGGAATAAATTTAAATAAAGATGTAAAGGACGTATATATAGAGAACTACACAACACTGTTAAAGGAAATCAAAGAAGACTTAAATAAATGGAAGATTATTCCCTGTTCATGGATAAGAAGGCTAAACATCATTAAAATGTCTATCCTAAACAAACTAATGTACAGATTTAATGCAATCCCAATAAAAACCAACAGCATTTTTTAATGAATTGGAAAAATTAGCTACTAAATTTATTTGGAAGGGCAAGAGACCCCAAATCACCAAGGATATATTGAAAAAGAAAAATGAATTTGGAGGTATCACACTACCTGACCTTAAAACATACTACAAAGCTACAGTGGTCAAAATTTCATGGTATTGGCACAAGGATAGGCATACTGACCAATGGAACCCAACTGAGAGTTCTGATACAGATCCTCACATATACAATTATCCGATATTAGACAAGACCACCAAGCCCACTCAGTTGGGAGAGAATGGCTTGGAAAATTGGATATCCATATCCAAAAGAATGAGAGAGAAACACCATCTCACAACTTATACAAAAATCAACTCAAGATGGATCAAAGATCTAAATATAAAAACCAAGACCACAAAGACCTTAGAAGATAATGTAGGGGAGCATCTAAAGGACCTTGTAATAGGAAATGGTTTCATGGACTTCACACCCAAAGCACTAGCAGCAATATACAAAAATAGATAATTGGGATCTCCTCAAAGTTAAAAATTTTTCACCTCAAAGGATGTTATCAAGAAAGTAAAAGGAGAGACTACCCAATGGGAGAAAATATTTGGCAGCCACATATCTGATAGGAGCCTAATATCCTGCATATAAAAAGAAATCCTACAATTAAAAAATAAAAAGACAAACAACCCATTTAAAAAATGGGCAATTGACCTGAAAAGATGCTTCTCCAAGGAAGAAATACAAATGGCTAAAAGGCAGATGAGGACATACTCAGCATCACTGGCTGTTGGGGAAATGCAGATTAAAACTGCAGTGAGATACCATCTTACACCCATTAGAATGGCAGCTATTTAAAAAGCAGCGGCGTGTAAGTGTGGGAGAGGATTTGGTGAAATTGGAGCACTCTTCCACTGCTGGTGGGAATGTAGAATATTCCAGCCATTGTGAAGGACAGTTTGGTGGTTCCTCAAACAACTAACTATAGAACTTCCATATGATCCAGCAGTTCCACTGCTGGGTATATATCCAGAAGAATTGAGAGCAAAGACATGAACAGATATATGCACAACAATGTTCATAGTGGCGTTATTCACTATTGCCAAGGGTTGGAATCAACCCATGTTCCCATCAATGGATGAATGGATAGACAAAATGTGGTACATACATAAAATGGAATATTACTCAGCTGTAAGAAGGAATAGAGTGTGAACACATGGAATAACATGGATGAATCTTGAGGCTCTTATGTTGAGTGAAGCAAGCCATTCATTGAAGAATGAACAGTACACGACCTCACTGATATGAATTAAGGACATTTAGCAGTCTCAGAGAGAGAGCTATTATCTGGAAGATAGGTTTACAAGAAATAGAGAGGAGAATGTTGTAAGCCATCACCCATAAGGACGTAATCTATGGTCAGGTGAAAGTGTGTACTTGCATATTGAAGGGATAGGACAAGAGGGTAGTGATATTATTGGGTTGGGTGGTGCACAATTGACAGGTAGGTAGATTGGGAAGGGTGGGATAGAAGGTCCAGGGTACTGGGGAGAGGGTTGGGAGAGGGACCAGGTGAACACTGGGGATTTGTGGGTATGTGGTCAAAAGTACAGAGTTGGGAATGCTCTTGTGGCAATATGATAGGGAAGGGTTGCTGGTATGAGGTGTTGGATGGGGGTGCATTTGAGATGGGGCACACCTGGAGCGAGGTCCTGGGGAGTGTGTGAGTGATCATTCTGTTGTAATGTGTTGTGTCAGTGGGTGGAGACCCACATAAAGAGCGGGATGGAGTTGGACTCTTATACTTGGGAGGACCGATTTGTTAATAAGTTGAAAGGCAGAAGTCTCTCGAGAGCAAGGACAGTTCCTAATGGGGGATAACAGACCAGTGTGCCAAGACTTCAATCTTGTTGCATGTAAATATGGACCTTGTCATCTGAGTCAAGTCGGTGGGTTGCCATGGGCCCTGGGGGAATGGGGAGGGAGGAATAGAAGAGATCAAACAGGGGATATTTAGTGATCATTGGAATTGTTCTGCATGGTCTTGCAGTGATAGACACAGGACATGGTAAATATCACCAAAATTTATAAAAGTGTACGGTCTAAAACGTAAACCATGGTGTAGACCATTGGCCATATTTAGTAGCTTTGTTTCACTCTTTATATATCATTTTTAACAAAGCTACCATCCACATGTAAAAAGGCATTAGTATGGGGGTGGGGAAGAAAGGCAGAGGATGTTGGGTATATGAGAGTTTCCTGTATTTTGTGTGTGACTTTACTGTGACCTAAAACTTCTTTTAAAACAAAATGAAAAATAGTGAGTCACTGGGAAATGAGTGGGTGAAAGTGCCTCAGTACAGACAGGACACCAGATATTGCTGTGATGAAAGGCAAAATGTCAAAAAATTTTTTTAATTAAAAAATTTTTTTTCTTTGTATCTCCATCTTTTACTGTTATTTTATTTTTAATTTTTTAAAAAAGTTTATGTATTTTATCCCTTATATTTAAATTTGCAATCATTTCATTTTTCTTTAATTGTATTTGGCTATTGTAATGGCTTCATCTTTGAAGAGGCTTTGGATCACAGAAAGATTCCAATGGGGGTGGGGGTGGACCTTTGGTGTGGGTTGTCAGGGATGGGGGATGTATGGGAGAAAGTTCACCTGAGCATACATATAAGGTATATAAATATGTTCAAACGTTCATGAGACATTGTCACAGTGGAGACCCACACAATACATGAGAGAATACTGAATTCCTGTCCTAGAGAGCTCAACCACATTCTCTAAGGGAGCAGCAACAGTCCCCTAAGTGCAGGGGCAGTGACTGGTGAAGGAGGATGATCCACTAATGGGTCCTTGATATTGATGATTAGGCTTATGAGTCTTTGCTCTTGATATTGGAAACTTAGCCTACAGTTATGGGGTGCCTAAGGGTTGCCAGCTGAGAGCCTCCTTGATGCTCAAATGTGGCCCCTCTCTAAGCCAAACTCAGCATATGATTGCATTTCCTTCTCCCCAGCATGGGACATGACTCCCAAGGATGAGCCTCCCTGGCATCGAGGGATTCCTACCAAGTACCATCTAGCAATGCAACTGGAAAAAGATATGGAATAAAAGGGGGGAAAGTTAAAGAAAATGAGTGTATATGGCTAAGAGACTTCAAAGTGAGTTGGGAAGTCATTCCAGAGGTAACGGTTACGCACATCTCAGCAGGATTTCATAGACTTCCAAAGCGAATCTAAACCAAATAGTGGGACTCCTGAGGGCTCTGGAGATACCCAGGTCCCAATACCAGGGCAGATGGCTTGGAATTTGGTGCCTTCCCAGTGGGCCCTTCTTTGCAGTTTGTCCTCCTGAGACTGACAGAGTTGGACTCAATTACATCTTCCCTGCTCACTGCTCATCTGTCCCTTCTACTTGAACCTATACTTGGTGCTGGAGTTTCTAGATGTACATCCAGAGACTAGAGTCTTTGTTGCTCTCGATATGCCAGATGGACCCAGAACCTCGGTGAAGTTGCAACACCTACTCTACAGCTCATTGGACTCACCCAGGACAACTGGCAGGGAGAAGATGATGAACAACAGCCATCCCAGGGAACAGAGAGAGTCTGCAGTTGCAGTCAGGAGAGTCCCAACATCTTCCCCATGGGATATAAGCCTCCTTGCAATTGGAGGTGGAGTGGACATCACCATCCCAGAATCCTCATGGTTGGGGAAGAGCTATGGACTAGAGTGGACTTACTGGTATTCTACTATAGATATACTGTGATTCTACTAATGGAAGAAATGACAACATTGATGTGGAACCCATGGCGACTGGAAGCTCTGGGGACAGGGAGAGGGAAAAAGTTGAAATATGGCGACTTTTTCGGTACTTGGGAATCATCCTGAGTGACATTGCAACAACAGATATAGGCCATTTTATATCATCATATTACATGCAGAATTGTGTGGATAGAGTGTAGACTACAATGTGAACTATGGTCCATGCTTAAAGACAAAGCCCCAGGAGGTGTTTATCAATTGCAATGAATGTGCCACACTAATGAAGGATGTTTATGTGGGAGACAATGGAAGGGGTGGGAAGTGGGGCATATGGGAATCCCTATATTTTTTGTGTAACATTTATTTAATCTAAGTATCTTTAAAAAATAAAAGTTTTTTTTTTTTTTTTAAAAAGGTATTCAGCTGTCATTGTGTCACCCGCAAAAGTTTAAATGTTGCCATTCCAGTACTTATACGTCTTACTTTTTTTTTTTTTCATTGCATTGCATGGTGGGATATTCCAGCTTGCTGCTAAATCATATTAGTGTCATAGACTTGATTTCTCCTTTAATATTTGAGTGGAATTCTTCTATTCTCCTGCTAGAGGACCCTGCCAGGCCATTTTGGGAAGTGAGTATTTGTCATCTACTTAATTTCTTCCTTAGTGATTTTTCTGTTATTCTCCATCCGGAATTGACTTTGGACACATTTATTTTGTAAAAATGTGTTTGTTTCCCAGAGATTTTAAATTTTTGACTTGAGGATAAAAGTAAGATTTTCTTACCAAGTGAAGCATTTTCTTTCATCTGTGTTAATTTGTCTCATTCTTACTTTTATGTATTTCTGTTCAATCCTACTTTATTTTTCCATGTGAATAGACTTCTAACTAACTAATTTTCTCTATTTGTTGGCTTTTGCCAGAGAATTTCCTTTGAGACTCCATTTTCAGTTGTAGGATTTTACTTCCTTTTAATTCATTAACTATAGGTTTTATCTTTATGATTTCCTCCTTTCTCCTTAGCCTATGTTTGTTTTGTAGAATTTTTATCAACAACATTGTCAAATTTTTAAAGATTTTAAATCTTGAGACAAGAATGCATATGTGTTCATTTACCCTTTGAAAGATATATTGGAAGAAAATAAATCTAAAAATCAAGATTAACATTACAACTAAAGGTGATCACTTTTTTTTTAACAAAAATTCATCTAAAGTGTACAATCAATGCCATTTCATATAATCACATACTTGTGTATTCATCACTTCAATCATTATTACAGTACTTTCATTATTTCAATAATAATAATAATAATAATAAAACCAAACAGACAAACAAAAAGCAAAATTCCTCACCTCTCAATCTAGGTATTAAAGATGTTCACTTTTAACAATTTAGTGTAGCCTGTTGCAGATTTTTTACCTTGAGTACTGGCAAATATGGGCTTTTGTATAAAAGGTCTGTGTTCTAGTTTAACTTCTTCACCCCAGAGCAGCAGACCAGTTATCCATTTATAACAGTACATGACAGTGTTAGTTTTTCCCACCAGATAGAATTTTTACATTTTTAAAAAAGAAATTTTAATTTCCTTCAGTGAAGACGTCATTTTGTTTTCATTTCATTTTCATGCAATAATAGTATGATGTTAATTTTGTCAATCATTAATATATTTTTATACATTTCTTTGTAAATTGTTAATATTCAATTTCTTTTTATCTCCCCAAAGGAATAACCTCCCTGTTTTTCAAAATTAGGACTATTGATTATTTTTTGCATTAAAATTTTTCTGCATGGAATATTTACTCATTGAGTTTTTCTAGCTTATATTCCAATGTTTCATATTTTTCTGTCTTATTTCTACAAAAGATTTCATATTCAGAAATGAACATACCACATTAAGATTACATTTACTTATATAGAAAATTATATATGTATATATTCATCTATATTTTCTTCTAACAACTACTATTTCTTCTTCCACACTTGTTTGAAATTTTGGGGGGAGTACAGAGATGCAGTTTAACCTTATATTTTCCTAAATAATTAATTGAACAGTTTTTCATAACTTTTCAGAACCTCTCTAGGATAACTATATTCAATTTATGTAAATATAAATATATTCAATTTAACATGACAAATATTAATATATTCTAAATCATGTTTAGCATCAAATTAAATTTTAAAAAAAACTCTATGGTTTTTCACTTGAAGGTCAGAAACAAAAAGGTCATTGGCACACTTTCTATTATTTTTAAATTTGTCTGGAATTTCACATCAATGCACTTAGAGGTGAAATGGAAATGGCTGTTAGAAATCACATGGAAAAGGTCTTACTTATAAATTGTTGAAAGTAGATGAATTTGAGAACAATCCAGACAGCTATCATGACATGTTAAATTCCAAAAAATTCAAAATATTTCCTTATGTAATTGAAGTATCAAGGATATTATAAATGGACAAATTTCATTCTTAATGACATTAAACCTAAAATACTGTTAACAAGAAATAATTATGCTTTTCATTATCAACACCATAGGAAATTTTACCAAAAGTTTCCTTATGTTTCTAGAAGAAATTTACTGTTCCTGGAACTGGAACATGAACT
This sequence comes from Cabassous unicinctus, assembly GCA_029593785.1. Taxonomy (NCBI): domain Eukaryota; kingdom Metazoa; phylum Chordata; class Mammalia; order Cingulata; family Chlamyphoridae; genus Cabassous; species Cabassous unicinctus. The sequence continues at coordinate 23,266 of JAQZBX010006521.1, read as the reverse complement.
TTAAAAAAAATGCCAACTCTGCGCTAATTAATTTACATCTTTACTGGAATCCTTATTAAAATTCCAACAATAATATCCCTGCATGTGGCTAGATAATTCTGAATTCACATACAAGATTTAGCTGGGGTCAAGAATGAAGTTGTGATAGAATGCTAGGTGACGTTCTCTATTTAATATTTAAATATTTATGATGATATATAATTAAAACTAAGAACCAAAAGACTTTATAGCTTGCTCACGCTAAAAGCATAAAAATAATGAAACAGATGATCATTTTAAGAAGGTGATCAATGATACACCCTTAATCACTGAGCACAAGACTTTTAAAAATAGATCAAAAAGAAAATATACTAATGAAAAATAGGGAAAACTGTATGTGCAAAGGGGGTATATGGAAACTCTACTTTGTGCCTAACTTTCCTGTAAACCTACAACGGACCTCAAATTTTTTTAAATGAAAATTTAAAAACTAATTATTTATCATTATGAAAACATGGATGAAATATCTAAAAATTGTGCTACATAAATAGAATATGCAGCTTCCATATGGTTGAATATTTTTAATTTGATGAGCATTGGATTGTATTGGAAAATGTTCATTATATTCTCTAATATGAAAACAGGCCAGTCTTTATTTAGTCTCCATTTCTGTTGAATGTATGTAGGAGAAAATGTCGTATAAATGAAGTGTAAACCATGATTAATCATTAAAGTGGAGATTAATTTTTAGCCATAAAATTGGCAAAGGCCTCAGAAATTGTAACATGTTCAAATGGCTCAAAGGTAGAGCAATGAAAGTTGAAAATTTCTAATGATTGGAAAGATCTGTCCTTGAATTTGGGATTTCTTAAACTGAAAATTCAAAAGCAGCCACATTTCATGGCAGGAGGGCATGATCACTTTGAGGTGCTAAGCAAACAGTATAGCATGGAATTCCAGGTATCAAAAATAACCAAAATTTGTCAGCAAGGAGAAGCAATTATTAAGGAATTATTAGCTACTCAGCTTTGGATGTTGCTGTCTTTCCAAGAATGCCTATTTGGTGTGATGGTTTGTTCCTTTTCTCTTACATCTGGGCAAACCCAGCTATTCCGTGGCAATAAGAAACCAAACAGAAGTTGCAAACCTTCTCCTCCCGGGATTTGCAGAGGAGAAGGAACTGCAGCCTCTCCTCTTTGGGCTGTTCCTGTGCATGTACCTGCTCACACTTACTGGGAAACTGCTCATCATCCTGGACATCATCTCAGACTCCCACTCCATACACTAATGTACTTTTTCCTTTCCAACACGTCCTTGGCTGACATTGGTTTCACATTGAATACCATCCCGAAAATGCTGCTGAGCATCCAGACACAGAACAAAGTTATCAGCCATGCAGGCTGCTTCACCCAGATATATTTTTTCTTTGTATTTGGACGCCGGACAGTTTCCTCCTGACTGCGATGGCCTATGACCACTTCGCGGCCATCTGTAATGCCTGCACTACATGGTCATCATTAACCCCTGGCTCTGTTTCCTGCTGGTTCTGGGGTCCTGGTGTCTCACTGTCTCAGGTCTCTGCTTGAGACTTTGCCCATCTTGAGGATCTCCTTCTGCACAAACACAGAAATCCCTTACTTTTACTGTGACTTTCCTGAACTCCCAAAGCTCGTCTGATCTGACAAGCTCATCAATAATATATTAGTGTATTTTGTGACTACTGCTACAGGTGTTTCTCCTCTCATTGGGATCCTCTGCTCCTATTCTCAGATTGTCTCCTGTATAAAGCCTTCTCCACCTGTGGGTCTCAACTGTCAGTTATCTCCTTGTTGTAATGTACAGGCATTGGGGTTTACCTGAGCTCTGCAGTCACACCGTCCCCTAGGAAAAGTCTGGTGGCCTCACTGATGTATGCTTTGGTCACCCCCATACTAAACCCCTTCATCTGCAGCATGAGGAACAAGGACATGAAGGGGCCACTGAGGAGGTTCCTTTATTTGGTGGCTGCCTCTCAGTGATGGGGCCATTGGGGAACTGTCATGAGTAACAGGGCTCAAAGTAATGAGAATAGAAGTCAATATTTTGAGTATATCTGCATTTATGAATGTTTAAGCAACTCATTTCTTGAGTCTTTCTTTGGGCTTTTCCTACCCTGCTCTCTACTGATTATAAAGTCATATCTTAGATCAAATTGTGCACTTCCTAATTGGCAATTTAAGTGAGTTGAATTGAATTTGATATTCTCTCAATTATCTCTATTATTGAAATGGATTTTGTTTAAAATGAATCATATATATATATATATATATATATATATATATATATATATATCTCGTTAAAGGTGATTGTATCTATTGTATCTATGCCTATTTGGAAATAATGTTTCCTTGCAAATTCATTTACAGAGATGACTTTTCCAAGATTGTGTAACTGAATCAGCCATAAGATTTCCCCTCTTTTCATCTCATTCACTTTCATTACAGTCATGCCAAATTTACTGAATTTTTCTACACTTTCCAGTGTGGATTCCTTGACTTTCCTACTATAACACTTAATCTTTTTACACACAATGCCTAGTAGAGTCCTTGGTATGGGGTTTATGCTAAGTGTATATTTGTTGAGTGGAGTGTCCAGGACAGGTGGATGGTTAAATATGAAGTGGTGTCTGCACCAAATTCAATACAAATGTATTGAATTTATAAATGCTTTTCAAGTAAAAAGTAATTCAATTTTGTTGAATAATATCCATGACACTCCTTATATGGCAAAACTGTTTAAACATTTTATATATGTTTTCTCATTTTCCATTAGTTATAGATGAGGGAGGAAATACTTATGGAAACAAGAGAGCTAGCTTAAAGTCACAACATTGGTGAAGAGGCCAAGACAATGTGAAACCCAGGACTGTCTAAATCAAAGCCAGCGCCTTAAGCATCATTGTATTGATTCTAAATAAACCTTATAAATAATAATAGTTAAACCTCAAAGGAAACAAGAGTCTTTGTCATTTTAAATGCCCATTTTAAAGTCTGTTTCTCAACCAAGAAATGTTATTTCTTTGGGGGCTTCAGACTTTGAAATAGATCAAACATTGAGTAAGACTTTGTAGTAGAAGCCCTTTACTTGAACAAACCATCTACCATTGGTAATTCTTCCATTGGAAAAATTTTCTGTTTAATCTCAGCCTCACCACAACTGGATTTTTAAAATTTTATTCAACAATTTGGTGATAGAGAAATTTGGTTTCCTTAATCATTTCATTGCTCCTTCTTTGAATATTAGTGCAGTTGGGAATTTTTTCATATTTATTATGTTTGTATTAATTCTTTCTAGATTGTTTACATCATTTAATCATTTATATCATAAGAGTTTTAATTCTTATTGGATTAACAGAAATATTGATATATTTACATTGTTATGTGCTGTAATGCCCAGCACATTCTAAATATAGTCCCTAGTTTCTTATTTGCATTTTATTTTCTTTATGATGTTATTGCCATGCAGGTTTTTAATGTACTTTAGTTCATCAATTATGTTTTCAGTTCTCCTGCATATTTCTTTATATAGGCTTACCTATATTTTATTCTAGAAGTCCTATGCTATTTTAGATCTTTCCTCCATCTTCAAGTTACTATGATAATTGGTTTTAAGATAGGTCTGTGATATGAGATATTAGACAAACAAGCATTTGCCTTACTTTAAAAATGTAAAAAGGTAGACTCACAAGCGTAATGTTGAGCACAGAATACAAATACCAAAGAACTTACATAGAGCAATTTAATTTTTACAAATTTCAACAAATTAAAACAAAATCTATGCTGTTAGATTTCTGGATAGTGGCTATACCTAGGGGCAGGAATTATTCACAATAGCCAAAAGTTGGAAACTATCCAGGTATCCATCAACAGATGAATGGATAATTAAATTGTGAAGTATACCCATGATGGAATATTATTCAGCAGTAAGAAGAAATGAAGTGATGAAACATATGATGACATGGATGAACCTAGAGGACATTATGTTGAGTGAAGCAAGCCAGACACAAAAGAACAAATACTGTATGATTACCCTATTATATTATGTAAAATATAAATATATTATATGAAATGAATGAATAAAATTGATTGTTAAAGTAAAAAATATGTTCTAAAGCAGTACGGCCCGAAAGAAGCATAATGTGAGATTAATCAGTAAATTAAAATTTTCTAATAGTCACATTAAAAAAGTAAAAGGATGACCTTGAAGACTGTCCATTTTTGCCATAAATTTCAATAAAATGTTTCCTGTAATCTTTTCAAATTTGAGAACTAATTCTTGTCCATAACTTATAACATTGTTCATTAAATTCTTGCTTCTTTCAATTCAAAATAGCTGTTTAATTGCAGCACAGCCCATGTTATCAGATGGGGTAGCAAACTGTTCGAAAAACTGCTGAACTATGTTGATCAAGAAGCTGTTGTCAAACTGTATTGGGTGTTGAAATCCTTGGAAGCCATGTCAAACATATGTTCTGGAAGTTTCTTCTGAATTTGTACATTTCCTTATGTAGATTTTCTGGTGATGAAAAAAAAAGCAAAAAGGAAGAGGAAAAATTAATTTTGATATATGTAGTTTAGCCTCATATGTCTAAAAGTATTATCATTTTAATACATAATCAATGTAAAATTGTGAATTTATATTTCACATGTTTAATACTCTTTCTTGGAAATCTGGTACGTATTTTACATTTACAGCACACCTCAATTTGGAATAACTATATTTCAAATGCTCAGTAGCCACATGTGTTTAGTGGCTATGTTATTGGACAGGACAGTTCCAGAAACTGACCCTACTACTCAAGTTCTGTGGATAAGAATCACAGAATCAGAGCTGGAGATCATATTCCTTTTAGAGGTAAGGTCTTTTTTAATAAATGAGGAAACTGGGCCACGGAGAGTTTAAAATGGCTTGCATGAAGTCACACAGCTAAATGTAGGCTCATTGGAGTCTTCTGATTCTGAGCACTTCTTCCACTGTCCACTGAGCATTATTGTAGCATTATCTCCTGGGGTTAAAAATGCAAAAAAAATCTAGTAAGGTTTTATCTACCATTGCTTGATTATAGAAACTAATAAAGTAATCTCTAAATAAAGAAAAACAATTAAAGAATGATACTTTCATTCAACTTTGTGGATATATTATTTTTCAACAAAATGCATGAAATTAATTAGTAGGAGAAAAATTAATTTGTATGCCAGAAAAATATCTATACCTCCTAACAGGAATCAAATGTTATTAAAATGCATTTTGTAGAAAACATTAATCTTCAGAGAACTACATTTTAGACAATGCATGAGTCAAGCAAATACTAGGCTCTGGATTCAGGGTAAGGGGATCTATAGAAAAATATTAGGCAAGTTATAAATGATCAAAAGGCACTCAATTGTCCACCTCAAATCCTTATATCATGGGGATTTACATTCCTTGTTATTTCTGAGAACATCCAAACACCATGAGTTGCTACCACTGGCTTAGGAGGACTCTTGGACCCCAGTCCAACCTGCCCTCGTTTAGTTCCCTAAAATGGTAGGTTTGCAGACAGAACATTCTACCTGACTTAGCAAATGGAATCATTCATATTTCTTTAGATCTAACGATAATGCTTAGACTACTACAACCCCTTTCCCATCTTCTGGGGTTTCTTTGGCTTATTCTAAACTTGGGTGTCTCTCAAATCAAGTGTAAGAGCCAGGGGTAGGGCTGACCCACTGATATTGGCAGAATCCTGCCTCAGCTCCAGAGGAGGTTGTGCCAGTACATACTTTCTCACAGGACCACTGCATACTTCATGCCTGAAGAAAATATTGCTTTTGGTTTAGCCTGTTGACATGTTTGCCATGACCACATCAAATGAAACTTGTAATATAAGCCTAAGAAAATATCATGGAGAGTCAATAGATTGCTTTGGTTTCGGGAGTGAAATGACCTGAAAGAGTGGCATGATATAAAAAAATGACAACTGAATTTGAACCCCATATCTTGGGACTCAGAATTTCTTCATCGATTTCCTAGCCTATCTCACTTTCATTTGTGAGGCATGAAGGACAATAGATGGATACACACTGGGTAAACTATAAAATGCTATTAAAACATAAAGTATTATGGAAGCATGATCCTCAAAAAGGTAGAGATATAGCATTCTAAATATTGTTCATTCTTGCACTCAACTTGAGCCATGTTTGTATTAATTACTGGTTAGAAGTGTTTTCCAAATTTTAATTATAGATACAAAATTAGTTTTTGTGTCTTTATTTGAGAAGTTGGGAGTTAACAAAACAATCATGCATACTATATAGGATTCCCATACATCTTTCTACCACCAACCCCTTACATTGTTGTGATACCTTTGTTACAAATTGTGAAAGAACATCCTCATAATATTACTGCTATCTATAGTCCATAGATATTATTTGGTGTATTTTTCCTACAAAGCAACCTATTATTAATACCATAAATTAGTACTGTATATGTGTTATAATTCATGAAAGAATATTCCCACATTCATGCTGTTAACCACAGTCCATCTTTCCCCACAGGTTTCACTGTGTTATATGGCCTCCTGCCATATACAATCCATCAAAAGTGTACACTTAGTGGCTCTCATTTTCATCACATAGTTGTGCTGTGGACTTAGCTGGTGACATAATCAGTTTTTTTAAACAAATCAATTTTATTGATATATATTAACAAAGCATGTAATACATCCAAAGTGTTCAAACAATGGTATTTGGTACAATCATATATTTGTGCATTCATCACTTAAATCATTATTACAGCACTTTCATTATTTCAATAATAATAAGGAACAGACAAACAAGAAAATTCTTTACCTCTCAATCTCTCTATGCTTCCCCTGCTGAATATAGCTGCTAATTCTGGCTATTTCTGCACATTTATTTATTTATTTTTAAGCAGTTTTAATGAGATATATTCACTTACCATATTCTCTCTCCAAAGTGTATAATCAACATCTTTTAGTATAATCAAAATGTTGTGCATTCATCGTCACAAAAGATTTTAGAACAATTTCATTACTCCAGCCTGTATAACAGCTAATCTAATTTATATTTATAATTTTTTATATTTGCATTTTATATAAATGGAATCATACAATATACAGCACTTTGTGTCTGGTTTCTTTTACTTAGAATAATGTTTATTTTAAATTATATATTTTTACCTCACCCATTGTTCTTAACTCCCATAATCCCTGTTATATTTCTTTGCAGGCTTTCAAATTGTTCTTTATGGTCACACAGTGTCTTCTTTTTTAAAAAAGAAGTTTTAGATTACATAAGTGTTAATTAAAAATATAAGGAATTCTCTATGCCCCACTGCTTTACCATCCCACACATTTCCCACATTAACAACATCTGTCATTAATGTGTTACATTTGTTACAATTGATGAACACATATTGAAGCATTGTTAATAATTGAGGACTTTAGTTTGTATTATAGTTTACATTCTGTCCCACACAATTTGTTAGGTTATGACTAAATATATACTGGCCTGTACCAGTCATTGCAATGTCATTCAGGACAATTCCAATATCCCAAAAATGCCCCCATAGTAGAACTATCCTTCCCTCTCCCTCCCCTGAGATCCTCTGGTGGCAACTGCTTTTATATCAAGGAAAAAAGTTCTTCCCAACTGTAATAATAAGTCCATAATAGAATAATAATAAGTCTACATTAGTCCATTCTTCATTCCCCAGTCGTGAGGATTTTGAGATGGTAATGCACACTCTGTTTCTATTTGAGAGGGTCTTAGATCCCATGGGATAGATAGATGAACTCTCTTGCTTGCAGTTGCAGAAACACTCTGTTCCTTGGGATGGGCTTTGTACATTGTCACTTCCTTGTTAATTATCCTGGGTGAATCTAATGACCTGGAGAGTAGGTGTTGCAATGCTATTGAGATTCAGGACTCAACTGGCACATGAATGGAACAGAGATTTAAGCCTCTGGGACATATATTTAACAAGTATAGTAATAATTATGGTTCAAATAAAAGAAGCAGAAGAGTTATATGTAGCAAAATTATAAGTGAGTCTAGCCTTGTTACACAGAGGATTATAAATTCCAAATAAGGCTCACTGGCAGGGTACCAAGTTCCTGAGCTAGTCTTCCCTATTTATAGTGTCTGTCTGTATCTAGACCCCTTAAGAGCCCTACAGTTTGAGGCACTGTTTACTTTGGCAGTCAATGACAACCTGCTGAGACATGAATAAGCATAACCTTTGGGATGACCTCTCAATTCAATTTGAAATCTCTAGCCATAAAAACTCATTTGTATTTGCCATTTCCTCCTTAGGGTCAAGGTCTTTTTCCATGTGCATTTCTAGTTGGCACTTGGTAACAATCCCTCGGTGCCAGGGAGGCTCATCCCTGGGAGTCATGTCACATGTTGCAGGAAAGGTAGTGCATTGCTATGCTGAGTTTGGCTTAGAGAGAGGCCACATGTGAACAATAAGGAGAGGAGGCCCTCAGGAGGCAACTCTTAGGCAATAAATAACACTAAATTAAGTTTCAATTTCAAATGAAAGGTTCATATGTACAATCATCAATATCAAAGACCCAGTGCAATGGTCGTCTTTATTCAATAGGCTTCAAAGAATTTTGTTACAGAAAAGTCACATAGAAAATATAGGGGATTCCCTTATACCTGGCATCCTCCCCATTTTCCATGTTTGCCTACTATTAACATTTTACATGTGGATGATTCAAATGCTACAATTGATGTACAATATTGAAGCATTGCTCCAAACCATGATCAACAGTTTAAAATATGGTTTATATTTTGTAGTGTACATTTTTATGGGTTTTGAAGAATTTTAAAATGACCTATATCCATTATAGCAAGATCATGCAGAAAAATTCTAATGTCCTAAAAATGCCCTATATTTCATCTCTTCTATTCTTCCTGCCCCATCTCCTTGGAATCTGTGGTAGCTACTATGTTTCAATTTTTGAAGAATAAGATTCATAGTTACTTGCAATAATATTAAGTTTGACATATTGATCTGTTTTCTTTGGTTACGCACAGCCTATGTCCTCAAGAGATTCATGTGCCTCTAATTGAGAACTTAGGAGGACATCCCAGGATGGGAGTTTAATAGTTTGTTTATTGTATGTCTCCACTCAATGAGATAACGCACTATGACAAGATGAACATATACATATTCCATGGACACATGGCCCAGGTGTGACTATCTCATTTATCTCCCCACACCTGATGCCCTGCCTATCCCATGTTTACCCTCCTCTGCCATATTTGCCTAAAGAAAATTCCCAACATTGTAGTTTTATCCATAGCCCTGCAAATCCCCAGAGTTCACCTGCTCCTTACCCCAACCCTCCCCCCAGTTCCATGGATAATCCAATGCAACCACCAACCCTACTTCCCTTCACAGATAAGCACTGCTGAACCCAATCATATCACTGCACGACTCTCACACCCATCCACTGCCAAACCACACTATTCCACCTTAATATAGCTTTTGCCCATATGGGCATCAGCTCACTACCCTCTACTCCGTTTCTGTATTCTGACACCGAATCTTCCAACTCTAGCTCTGTGAATCTGCTCAATTTGCTTAAGTCATATCAGCACGGTCATGTAATATTTGCCCTTCAGTGCCTGGCTTACTTCACTCAATATCAATATAAGGTCTTCCAGATTCATCCATGCTATCCCGTGTGTTAATAATGCATTCCTTCTGACAGCTGAGTAATATTTCATTGTATGTGTACACCACAGTTTGCTTATCCTTTCATCTGTTGATGGACATTTGGGTTGCTTAGCAAATTTTGGCAATACTGAATACTGCTGCTATGAACATTAGTATGCATATATCTGTTCATGTACCTGCTTTCAATTATTCTGGGTGTATACCCAGGAAAGGGATTGCCAAATCATGTGGAAGTTCTATAGTCAGCTTCCTGAGGAGCTGCCAAACTGTCCTCCACAATGAGTGCAGCATTCTACATTCCCGCCAACACAGGTTCCCTTTCCTCTACATCCTTCCTGACACTTGTAGTCCTCTGTTTTTTAATAGCCGTTAGTCTAATGGATGTCAGATGATATCTCATTGTAGTTTTGATTTGCATTTCCCTAATACCTAGTGATGTTGAGAATCTTTTCATGTGCTTTTTATCCATTTGTATTTCTTCTTTGGAGAAGTGTCTATTTAAATCTCTTGGCCATTTTTAGAATGGGCCATTTGTCTTTTTATTTTTGATATGTAGGATTTCTTTATATATGCTGGATAATAGGCCCCTATCATATAGATGGTTACCAAATAATTAATTCCATTGAGTAGGCTGACTTTCACTTTCTTGACAAACTCCTTTGAAGTGGAAAAAAATAATTATGAGGTAACATTTATCTGTGTTTTCTTATATTGCTCTAACTTTCAGTATAAAGTTTATGAAACCATTTCCTACTACAAGATGTCATAGATGTTCTCCTACATTATCTTCTACAAGCTTTATATCTAGGCTATAGTATTTACATCTTGGTCCATCTTAAGTTAATTTTTGTATATGCCTTGAGATGGTGATCCTCTCCCATTTTTAAAAAAACTTTTTAGTGCTTTCTTATTTTCAAATTCTTTGAGCTCTGTCCAAATCTTTGTTATTTCCTTCTTTCTACTTGCTTTGGAATTAGTATATTGTTTTTCCTATTTCCTCAGTGTGTGCAGTTAAAAGTTCTTTCTTTCTTTTTAATATAGGCATTTCTGGCTAATAACTTCCATCTCAGCAATGCTTTTCTTGCATTCCATAGGTTTTGATATGTCATGCTGTCATTTTCATTCATTTCAGGGTAGTTACTGATTTCAATTTCCTCCTTGATCTACTTATTATCTCACAGTGTTTTCTTTAACTTCCAAATCTTTTTGCCTATTCTGGTTCTCTTGCCCTTACTGATTTCCAGCTCCACTCCATTGTGGTCAGAGAAAGTACTTTGTATAATTTCAATCTTTATGAATTTGTTGAGAGTGGTTCTGTGGCTTATCATGTGGTCTATCCTGGAGAATGATCCATGTGCACTCGAGAAGAATGCATATCCCACTGTATTTGGGTGTAAAGTTCTCTCTATGCCTATTAGGTCTAGATCTTCTATCATGTTACTCAGGGTCTCTATTTCTTTATTAACTCTCTATTGAGATGTTCTGCCTAATGGTCATAATGGTTTATAAAAGTCCCAAAGTATAATTGTAGATGCATCTATTTCTCTAATTACTCTTTCCAATGTTGGCCTTCTTTATTTAGCAGCACTGCTTAGTTGCATAAATATTTATTATTGCTCTTTATTCTTGATAGATTTCCCCTTTTATTAATATAAAGCATCCTTCTTTGTCTCTTATGATAGTTTTACATTTAAATTCTACTTTGTCCAATATTAGTACAACTATTTCCACTCTTTTTTGTTGTTGTTGTTATTGTTTGCAATTAAATTCATTTTCCAACCATTTACTTGCAACCTCCTTACGTCCCTGGGTCTAAGGTGATGTTTTTGTAGACAGCACATAGATGGGTCATATTTTCATAGCCATTCTGCCAATCTGTTTCTCTTGGTTGTAGAGTTTAATCCATTAATATTCAATGTTATTACCATCAAGGCATTACTTATATTAGCCATATTTTCCTTAGGTTTACATACGTCACATGTGGTTTTTATTTCTCTTTTTATCTTTTTAGTTATTGTTACCAATAATCTTCCTTCCTACACTATCCTCCAACCATCTCTCTCCTGTTTTTGTTTTCCTTTCAATCTGCAGAATTCCCTTGAATATTTCTTGATGACAAATTCTTGAGAGATGGCAGATTTCTTGTTGACAAATTCTCTTGAATTCTGTTAGTTGTGATTATTTTGAACTCTCCCTCCTTTTTGAATGCCATTTGCTTGATACAGAATTCTTTGCTGACAGGTTTTTTCTTTTATCCATATATATATATATATACATAATTTATATAGTTTTTAATTTTTTTAAAGAAACTTAGATTACATAAATATTACATAAAAAATAGGGGATTTGTACATGCTTCACTCCCTACTCTTCCCACATTTTCCCATATTAACAACATTCTTCATTAGTATGGTAAATTTGTTAAAAGTAATGAACATATTCTGTAGCATTGCCACTAAGCATGGATTATAGCTTACATTGTAGTATACACTCCCCCACACAATTTTGTAAGATATGACAAGATATATAATGGCCTGTGCTTTTCATTGCAATGTCATTCAGGACAATTCCGAAGCCCTGAAAATGCCCCCATATTACAACATTTTTTCCCTTTTCCTTCCCTCAGGACCTAAGGTAGCCACTGCCTTCACATCAATGATAATAGTTCTTCCTTTGAAGAACTATTATAGAATCACAATAAGTCTATAGTTGCATAACAGTAAGTCTAACCTAGTCCATCATTCATTCACCTGTCCTGAGGATTCTGGGATGGTGATGCCCACTCTGCCTCTAATTGAGAAGGAGCTTAGATCTCATGTCATACATTGCTTTCTTGGTTTCATGGTTTCAGATGAGAAATCAAGACATAATCTTTTCAAGCTTCCCTTGTATGTGATGGGGCTCTTTTCTCTTGCTGCATTCAGTATTCTCTCTTTCTCCTGAGTATTGGACAATTTAATAAGTATATGCATTGGCATAGGCCTATTAGGATTTATAATGATTTGGGTTTGCTGTGCTTCCTGGACATGTATGCCCTTGCCCCTCAAAAGTGTTGGGAACTTTTCAGCCATTATTTTCTCCAACAGTCCTTCTGCTCCCTTTCTCTTCTCCTCTCCCTGTGGTATGCCTATAACGCATTTGTATGTTCATTTCATTTTGTCATACATTTGCCTGAGTCTCTGCTGTATTTATTCTATCTTCTTATCTATCTGTTCTACTATCTGTCTGATTTAATATGTACTGTTTTTGACATCACTGAATCTTTCCTCTGCTTGTTCAAATTTGCTGTTATGGACTTCCAGTGTATTTTCTTGTTTATTTTTAAAATTTTATTGTAGTATATCATTCATACATGAACATACATGTATGAATACACATAAACAATAAGTTGTGAAATTACAAAATAAACATGCACAACATCATTCAGGGGTCCCATACATCACCCCACCACCAACGCCTTGCATTGTTGTGAAACATTCATTACAAACTATGCAAAAGCATCATCAAAATATTACTATTAACTCTAGACCCTATCTTACATTTGATTTATTTTCCCCCAATACACCCTAATATTTTAAAATATATTTTTATTACAGAGGTTGTGAATTTACAAAACAATCATGCACAGGTGTAGAATTCCCATACAACACACATTCACCAAAATATCACACCTTAGTGTAATATTTTTTACTGAATATGAGATAATATCAACAATACCACTTTATTTTCCTGCTCAAATTATTTCAGTTTGGGCTTTGGAAGCTCTCTCAGGTGGCTTCTGTACCCTGTTAACATGCTCTCATCTACATATTTCTCTGTCTTTACTTACAAATAATTTTTATCTATATTTACTTTTTAAAAAAACAAATCCATTTAATAAATACATATTAGTAAAGCATACAATTTACCCAAAGTGTGCAATCAGTGTTTTGTGGTGTAATCACATAGTTTGTGTTCATCACTTCAATCATTATTAAAGCATTTTCATTACTTCAATAAGGTGGAAGTGTGTAGTTGGGCATTGAAGGGATATGACAGGAGGGTAGTGATATTACTGGGTTGGGCAGTGCAGGTTTTACAGCTGGGTAGATTGGGGCAGGTGGGTTGGATGATCCAAGGACATGTGGGGAGGGGAGAGGGAGGGACCAGATGAACACTGGACATTGGCAGGTATGTGGTTGAAAGTACAAAGTTGGGAATCTCTTATGGTCATATGACAAGGAAAGGTTACTGGTTTAGGGTGTTGGATGGGGACCCATTTGGGACAGGGCACACCTGGGGCAGGATTCTGGGGAGTGTGCAAGCGATCAATTTGTCATAACTTGAGATCCGCATAATTAGTTGGAAGGAGTTGGACTCCCATCCTGGGGAGTACAAATATGCTTTCAAAGAGAGGGACAGGAGCCTCTTGAGAGCATGGGCAGCTCCTAGTAGGGGAGGACAAACCAGTGTGTCAAAACCTCAGTGTTGTTGAAACTATGAATCTTATCATCCAAGGAATGAAGTTAGGTTGTTGCCTTGGCCCTGGAAGGGAGGGAGAGGGAGGAATAGAATTGATGGAACGGAGGGTATTTAATGTTCATGTGCATGGAAGTGTTCTACATGATCTTGCAATGATGGATACAGGCCATGTTAATTTTCATAAAAATTTATAAAGCTGTGCAGTTTAAAATGTAAACCACAAGGTAAACCATTAAAAATGATTCATAGCTATGTTTCAATATCTGTATATCAGTTGTAACAAATGTACCATCCACATATAAAAAGGTATTAATATATGAAGGGGGGAAAGGAGGAGGATCTTGTGTATATGGGAGTTCTCTCTATTCTGTATGTTACTTTAATGAGACCAAAAACTTCTATAAAAACAAAATGAAAACATGTAAGACACTAAGGAATAAGGGGAAGAAAATGTCGCTGTTCATAAAGGACAGCAGATATTACAGTGATGAAAGGCAAAATGTCAAAAAAAGTTTTAAGTATGCTTCATTATTTTTTAATATCCCAATTTTTAAATTTTATTTCATTTTTAATTTTCTTTAAATTTTTATTTATTTTATTTCTTATACTTAAACCTACTATTATTATTTCATTTTCCTATTAATTGTACTTGGTTATTTTATTGGCTTCATTTTTGAAAAAGCTTTAGATCACAGAAGTGTTACAACTGGGACAGGGGAGGATCATAGGTGAAGGGTGTCCACCAGAAATACATGGGTGGAAGTTCACCTGAACTTACATTTAAGGTAAATAAATGTGTTCAAATGTTTATGGGGCATTGTCACAGTGGGTTGAGATTCACACAGTAACCAAAAGAATATTGAATTCTCATCCTGGAAAGCTCTGTCACATTCTCTAATGGAGCAGCAAATGTCCCCCAAGTGAAGGGCCAATGAATGGTGAAGGAGTAGGATCCTTCATACTCCCAATTGATGGGATCTTGTTATTGACGACTATGCTTGTGAGCCTTTGCTCTTGAAATTGAAAATTAACCTACTGTTGTGGGGTCCTGCGAATTGCCTCCTCAGAGCCTCCTTGTTGCTCAAATGTGGCCTCTTTCTAAGCCAAACTCAGCATATAAATACATTACTTTCCCCCCCAGTGTGGGACATGACTCTTGGGGATGACTTTCCCTGGCACCGAGGGATTTCTTCCAAGCTTCAAGTAGCAATGCACCTGGAAAAAGACCTCAAATAAAAGGGGGAAAGGTAAAGACAAATGAGTTCATATGGCTAAGAGACTTCAAAGTGAGTTACTTAGTTACCTCAGAGATAACGCTTATGCACATCTAAGCAGAATCTCAAAGACTGCCAAACTGGATACTACCTCAAATAGTTGGGCTCCTGAGGGCTCTGGAGACACCCAGGTCCTATGGTCAAGGCAAATACCACTGGAGTTTTTTGCCTTGCTCATGGTTCTTACTTTGTAGTTTGTGCTTCTGAAAGTGACAGAGTTGGACTCAACTGTGGCTTCCCTACACATGGCTCATCTATCCGTTCTGTTTAAACCTATACTTGGTGCTGGAGTTAGTAGGTGTACATCCAAGAGACTTGAATCTTTGGGCTGTCCATGTGCCACCTGTGCCCTGAGCCTCAGCAGAGTTGCAGCACCTACTGCAGTCCAGTTGCAGTCCAGTTCATTGGACTCACCCAGGACAACTAACAAGGACGTGAGAATTGACAACCACTATACCAAGGAAACAAGAGAGCCTACAACTGCAAGCAAGGGAGTCCCATCCATCAACTGCATGGGATTGAAGCCCCCACTCAATTAGAGTTGGAGTGGACATCACCATCCAAGAATCCTCAGGAATCGGGAATGAACTATGGACTAGAGTGGACTTACTGGTATTCTGCTATAGACTTATGATTGTAGCAATGGAAGAAATTACAGCATTGACGTGGATGCAGTGGCCAGTGGAGGCTCTAGGGGCAGGAGAAGGGAAAGACAGGTGTAATGCGGGGTCTTTTTCAGGACTTGGGAATCATCCTGAATGGCATTGCAATGACAGATATAGGCCATTATATATCTTTCCATAGCCTGCAGAATTGTGTGGAAGAGAATGAAATCTACAGTGTGAATTATGGTCCATGGTCAATGGCACTGCCCCAGGTTGCGTTCATCAGTTGCAAAGAATGTGCCACACTAATGAAGGATGTTGTTTATGTGGGAGGGTGTGGGAGGTTTGGGGAGTGGGGCAGATGGGAATCCTTATATGTTTTTGTTTAACATTTGAATAATTTAAGTATCTTTAAAAAATAAAATAATACGTTAGAAAATAAAAATAAAAAATAAAAAACTAAAAAACCAAAAAGAACAATCTAATAAGAAATTCCTCACCTTTCAAACTTTCTAGTTCCCTTGCTAGCTGCTATTTCTGGTTATTTTTGCACAATTTTTTGTTTATTAAGCAGGTTTATTGAGATATATTCACATACCAGATGATCTATCCAAAGTGTGTAATCAATGGCTTTTATTATAATCACAGTGTACATTCATTATCTCAAAAGTTGTACAACTATTTCTCTACTCCAAAAAGAAAGACTCCACACTTCTTAGTATTGCTTCCTCGGGCCTACATAACCACTAGCCTAATTTCCATTTTTTTCTGGCTTACTTCACTCAACATAATGTCCTCCAAGTTCATCCATGTTTCATACATTTCATGACTTCATTTCTTCTTCTGCTGCCTAAAATTCCATTGTGTGTATACTCCACAACTTGTTTATCCATTCATCATTTGATGAACACTAGGTTTTTTTCAAAATTTTGGCTATCATGAATAATGATGCTATGAACTGTGTGCAGATGTCTATTCTTGTCACTGCTCTCAGTACTTTGGATACTTACCTAGCAATGGTATTGCCAGGTCCCACAGCAAGACTATATTCAACTTCCTTAGGAACTGCCAAATAGTCATCCACAGTGGCTGTACCATTCTACATTCCTATCAACAGTGAATAAGCATTCCTATCTCTCTATATCCTCTACAACATTTAGTTTTCTGACTTTTTAATAGCAACCTGTCTAATAGGTGTGAGATGATAGCACATTCTTGTTTTGATTTGCATTTTCCTAATCAATAGATATTGAGAACATTATTTTCATGTGTTTCTTCACCGTTAGTATTTCTCCTTTGGAAAGTTGTCTTTCCAAGTATTTTGCCCATTTTTTAAAATCAGGTAGTTTGTCTTTTTATTGTTGAGTTGTATGATCTCATTACATATCATGGGTATTAAACCCTAATCAGATATTTGATTTCCAAATATTTTCTCCCATTACGTCAGCTACATTTTCACCCTTTTGACAAAATCCTTTGAAGGGTAAAAGTGTAGAATTTTGAGGAGGTCTCATTTATCTATTTTTCCTTTTGTTACTCATGCTTTGGGTGTAAGGTTTGAGAAACTACTGCCTACCACCAAATCTTGAAGTTTTTTCAAGAAGTATTATGGTTGTTGTTTTTATATTTAGATCCTTGATCCATTTTGATTTAATTTTTGTAAAAGGGGAGAGTTAGTGGTCTTCTTTGTTATTTTAGATATGGCTATACAGTTCCTCCAGCAACATTTGTTGAATAGACTGTGTTGGCCAAGCTGGGTAGGAAGAACAATTTTTTCAAAAATCAATAAACTTTAGATGTGAGGGTCAATTTTTGAGTTCTTGATTTGGTTCTATTGGTCAATCTCTCAGTCCTTATGCCAGTACCACCCTGTTACACCACTGTAGCTAAGTAATATACTTCAAAGTCAGGAAGTGAGAATCTTCCAAATTCATTCTTCATTTTAAAGTCACTTTTGGCTCTTTGGGGCACTTTACCCTCTCAGATAAATTTGATTATTGACTATTTTGATTTCTGCAAAAAGGCTGTTGAGATTTTTATTGGGATTGCATTGAATCTGTAAATTATTTTGGGTAGAATTAATATCTTAGTATTTAGTCTACCAATCCATGAACACTGAATATCCTTCCATTAATTAAAACTTCTTTGACTTCTTTTATCAATGTTTTGTAGTTTTCTGAATACAGGTCCTTTATGTCTTCTGTAAAGTTTATTCCCATATATTTGTTTGTTTCAGTCTCTATTACAAATGGATTTTTTTCTGATTTCCTCCTCAGAATGCACATCAGTAGTGCATAGAAATGCTTTAGATTTTTTATATTAATCTTGTGTCTTGACACTTTGCTGAATGCGACTATTAATACTAGTAGTTATTTTTGTGGATTTTTCAGAAATTTCTAGATATAGGATTATGTCATTAGCCAATAGTGAAAGTTTATTTCTTCCTTTCCTATTTACTTGCCTATTATTTTTTGTCTAGTCTACTTGCTCTAGTTATAACTTAGAGTACAATATTGAATAATAATGGTGACAGTGGACATCTTTGTCTTTTTCCTGATCTCAGTGGGAAAACTTTCAGTCTCTCACTATTAATAAAATGCTAGTTGTAGGTTTTTCATATATGCACTTTACCATATTGAGAAAGCGTCCTTCTATTGCTATTTTTGTAATGTTTTTATCAAGGAACGTACTTTATTTAATGTATTTAATGATAATAGTCAAATAAATAAATAAAGCTACATGTGGAGAGACACACATACACACATACACTCACAAACACCTGGATATACAGACAGCACCATGTGGCTTCCTTGACATTGGCCATGGCCTCCTTGACTTTGATCTTGACTTGAACTTTCATCAGCTCCTTTACACAACTGCTTCCCTCTGTCAGGGTTTCTCCCACTGTTTTAATTAGGATTTTCACCCCTTCACATCTGGAAAAAACCACCTACTCAGTCAGAGATGCCTGGAGTAATCACTTTGTGAAACTTTCTTTTAACATCCCCATACGAAGAAGACAGATTACTTAATCTGGATGGAAGGGTCTATGGTTGTGTTTTTTGGTCCTTTTAATTAATTCATTGATTCATTTATTTTAATTTTTACTATATAAGTTGTAGGTTTGCAGAACAATCATGAATAAAATACAGAATTCCCCTATACCACCCCACCACCAAAACCTTGCATTGATATGGAACATCTGCTACAATTTATATTAACACTTTTTAAATAATTGTACTATTTTTAATAGTAGTTACCTTTGTTAAAATTGATGAAAGATTATTAAAATAACATTATCTATCACCTACAGTTTACATTAGGTGATTTCTTCCAGCATATCACCCTATTATCAAAACCTTGTATTACTATTATATAGTTGTTATAATTCATGAAAGAACATCTTATATTCACTATTAACTATTATCCATCATTTACAATAGGGTTCACTGTGTTGTACAGTCCTAAGTTTTATTTTTATTCTGGTAATATATATGACCTAAAGTTTCCCCCTTTTAATGACATTCACCTTTATAGTTCAGTGCTGTAGATTATACTCAATAATTTGCTACCACACATTATTGCATGTCTATGGCTGTGTTTTGCTTTTTTTTAAGTCCTTGTCTTTTAACCCTGTAAAATTGTGAGAGCCTTGAAGGATAGAGCAAACTTCTATGCACCTATCTCTTTTGGTCATTGAATTATAATAATAGATGAATAAATATATATTTTTTGAATGAAAGAAAGTGATTTCACAGCAATTTTTAATGAAGAGAGAAAGAGAAGAAGGAGGTAAATGTTAAAAATGGTGTGCAGTCTGGGAATTACATCCAGTTCCAACCATGGTGATGGACCCACTTTCCCTCAGCCTCAATAGAATAGCCAGAGAATTCCACACCCTGTCAGGAATGGACAGCTGCCCTAAGCCAGACATAAAATGACAAATACTGTACGAATGCATTACTATAAATCAAATATACTGGGAAACATATTGTTTGATTCAAAAAAAATTTTATATGTATCCAGTACATTTAACTGAGAAATGTATATATTTATTCATCTGCATTTGCTTTTTGGTTTTTAATTGTTTATATTTTCCATTATTAAATGTACAAAATAAAGTCAAAAAAAAAGAAAAGAATGACTATAGCCATTCAGCTCCCCCTTAAGAATACGGGTGTAATCTCCTTGTGGGAAGAATTGAGGCAGGTGAGTATAGGAAATGAGGGAAGGTCACTGGTCAGAATATTGCCACCAGAAGCCATGTGGAAATCCCCTGAAGGAAGGCAGCTTCTTTGAGAAAAAACTGGAACCATTACAGCCAAAATGCCTGCCAAGAAGGTGTTCATGAGATCACATTTGAAACTTCTGTGCTCAAAAGAAGCCATGGATAACTCCAAACAGAAAGGCCAGCTTACTGGTTTCTTGAAAGCTAACAAGTGGAGGTAGAGAAATAGCCACTAAGGACAGCAAGAAGCTGAGATTCCTCCTTAATATGGGAAGGAGGAAGAGGAAAAAGCCTTAAAAAGACCTACCCCAGGACCCCACATTGCATGTCTCACCCAGTAGCACACCACCCCCATATTCCAGTGTTTACTATCTCTTTTCTTGTTTCTTAATAAACTCTTTTACTGCCTCATTTAAAAGAAAATGGTATGCAGGACATGCTGGAAGAATGAATTCCATATCCTGATGGTTGCTCATTAATGGGTCAAAATGATATGATTTTTGTTTTTGTTTTTGTTTTCTAATCAGTTATGATAGAATAGTAGAGAACCACAGAAAATATAGGGCAGCAAACATAATAAAGTTATGTACAAAATCATTTCACAAAGTACTTTTTTAGGGTGTGCTTGTGTTGTGTGTATGAATTGTGTGTATTGTGTGTATATGTGTGTGTGTTGTCTGTATGTGTGTGGGCACAAAAATATATTGCAGTTCACAATGTAATTGAAGATTTTGTTACTCTGGGAAAGGGACAATAATTTTTGGAAACTATTTCACTAATGGCAATGAAAGATTAAAAAGAAGGCCAGCCTCTGCTAATGGGAAAATGTCCTTGAAATTTAAGGCTATGTTAGGATGAGGTTAGAGAGAGAACAGGTAGGCAGGGTGGGAGCTTAAACACCTCTAAACACAAGGGCCACAGATAGAGCACATGTTCTTGCTGCCCCTGCCTTGTCCTGGTCTCTGCATCATGCCCTAATGTACCTGGCATTCCTGTGCCTGTCCCATATTTATTTGACTATGCTGGTTTTTATACGGTTCCATAGCTGATGCCACAGTTCCATTTCTCACTTTTCTTTAGTGAAATTCTCTTCTTTATCATACTTGGGCATTGGGTTTTGATTTGCTTTTTGACAATCTAATGGGGACACCAGTACTGGTCTGTACCTCATATGCTATGCAAAGGACTTCCCAGAACATCCTCTATAAAACTCTGCACACCTCATTTCTACCTATTACTCTGATATATCTTCTTTATATATTATACCCCTGAGGACTTTTGTTACCCACTTATTTCATTGTACTCTGAAACCTCCAGTAAAATGTAAGATTCAATTAATCAGAGACTAAACCTGGTTTATTCACCTGTGTGTTTTCAAAGAGGTTTCTGAATATCTGTGCATTTATATTGAAACAAATTTTAAGTACATTGTAAATAGAGACATTAAATGATTACCGAAGGAAGCAAACACACTGGGTGATCTCTCAGCTCTGGGCTGTGCCTGTGCCACATTGACCTCAGATAACATCACATAAAAATCCACAGCTTCCATTCTCCCTGATGCTTTTCTGCAGCCAATACTGGGTGCAACTCACCTGGACGTTACTTCAGAGAGAAAGGTCTCCCTGTGAAAGTCCAAATACCATACTGGGTAATGGAGACTGAAATTCTGTCCCCAGACAAGACAAGACAAGAGGAAGGAGTAAGACATTGGTCTCCCTGCCAGAGTTAGGACCCCAAAGAAACAACTATGCCCTTTCTAGCCCAAGATTAGAGATGAGGGACAGTAGAAGAAGAGCTATTTATAGCTTTCCTTTAGCTGCCCATTACCACATTTTGCTCTGTCCCTCATGAGCACAATTCTTTGTTGTTTCATCCCCTGAGCCATTATTTCCCATCAGGACACTCTTCAGGAGACAATGGAAATGGTACCTGCTGACTCCCTTTTCCCAAGAGACCAGGTTGCTTCAGGTGAATCCAGCTTTTATCATTCCTCTTCCTTATGGATTCTGCTTCCTTGTGTAGCTCTATCCTTCTAGCACATTTCCTAACCTTTGAATCACAGTTTTCACCATATCTAATACTGATGAAGCCACCTTCACTAGTCCCTTGTACATCCAAACATTGACTTGAGGTGAAGGTACAACTTTGTTGTTCTCTCCAGAATATTATTTTCCCCTCTTCAACAAAGTGAACTGTGCTCCTTGGATATGAAACCATAACAAATAACAACCTTGTTTTGATGATGAAAGATTCTTTCTAACCAATTAGTAATGTCCTGCCTATAATGCAATTTAGAGGTGCCATTTAATAATTCATTATAAAATATCTATTAATTAAAAGGGATATATTTCAATCTCTTTAAGCAGCATTACTTGAACTTAACACATTTGTAGGGATTTTCTCATTGAATTCTTAAACAAATACATTCTATAAGAGCAGTTACTATTATGATCCCAATTCCACATTTTCAGAAATAGGTGAAGACCAGGCGGTTGAGGATTTGCCTAAATCCCTGTTAAGATGCTCCAATTCTCAGTCTCTCACACAGTGTTTCTCAGCCCAGGATGATTATGGCACCCTGTGTCTATATAGCAATGTCTAGAGATATTCATGATTCATCAATGGGGAAGAAGGGGTTTCAATAGCATCTAGTAGGCAGAGATCTGGATTTTAAACATCCTACAACCATATCAACATTATATTGGATTCAAGAGAACTTTCTGAGATGCTTAGGTTTGTTGTGCTTTTTTTTTTTTTTTTTTTTTTTTTTTTTTTTTTTTTTTTTTTTTTTGCTTTTATTATATTAATTTAATTATTTAATCATTTAGTTAGTTATTTTTATCATAGTAACATATATACATGTATTATATAAAATTTGACTTTTATTAAAATGCCAGTGGAGCTGTTTCTCATTTGGCCAGTAGATATTTCTGATCAGAATCAGTTGCAGACAATCTGCTTGAAGGCTCTAAGTAACTTGTGAT
>JAQZBX010006520.1:0-52931 GCA_029593785.1 Cabassous unicinctus | reverse complement strand
GTCATTATGTGGGTCTCCACCCACTGATATAACACACTATGTCAAGATGAACATTAGCATACTCCATAGAAGCCTGCCCCTGGTGCACCCTGTCCTGAATGTCCCCCACATCCAATGCCCTAAACTAGTAACCCTAATTTGCCCTATTGCCAAAAGAGCATTTCCAACATTGTAGTTTCAGCCACGTACCCACCAATCCCCAGTGTTCACCTGCTCCCTCCCCCAACCCTCTCCCCAGTTCTATAGACAGTCCAACCCCCCTCCACACCTACCCCCCTGACATAACCTGCACTGCCTAACCCAATAGTATCACTGCACCACCATCATATCCCTCTACTGCATAACTACACAATTCCACCTTATCATAGATTTTGCCCATATGGGCATTGTAAAGCCATTTTTTTCAGTAAGTGGTCATGGCTGTTGTACAAGGTCAAGCTATCCTATGTGTCCTATGTTAGCAAAGTATCCGTCCTAACTTTACAACTACTATCCAAACTTCCCAACCCTAATGAATTACTTTCAATATTCATATTTTTAATTAAAAGATAAAAATAATTATATTTGTTATGATAGCCTAGTTGTATATTTTTTCTCTCTCAGAGTTGCCTTTGGGAACTGCAATGGATTAGTTGTGGTGGATTTTATACAGAAGACAGTACTGTTAAGCATGGGGACCATTGACCTATACAGATCAAGTGACCTATACCAGCGACAACCACGGTCTCCTCGAAAAAACAAGCAGTTCATTGCAGGTAGGAGATAAAACAAGATGGTTACAAGCTTGATTAGTTCATCTGTTTTCTTACCTTTAGATTTCTTATCTTTCTTTTTCTATGGTGCTATTAAAATGCATAGCAATATACAAGTCACCATAATTTACAGTACCATGCAAGTAAAATTGAGCAGAAACGTAGCAAGAATTTTTGAAAGGGCAAGGGGGACTGCTTAAATGTCAATCTGTTGTTGAATTTAGGAAACTTCTCAAGTTTCTTAGGTTGAGTTCCTAAGAAATGACAGAAAAGAAGAAGCTATTAAATGTAAAGATGCTATGAAGAATATTTTTTTCTTTTTGGTTCTTCTAATAAACTGAAAAATAATAAACTGAATTATTTAACCATAAAAGAAAAACTTTGAGCTTAATTAGGATATAAGAAGAAAGACTTTCTATATAATGCCTAACTTTGATATGCCAAAGGATCCTAATGTTTTACTGAATTTTCAACATATATCCAAATATTTGGCTTTGTAAACACTACCAAAATTTTTTGTATTTTCTGTTAACTAATGTACTCTAGTTGGTAAAAAAAATAAAAATAAAAATAAAAATAAAAATTTATTTGAGCTGAAAGATTTGCAGATGGAAATGCATCTAAGTATAATGTGTTATTTTAGACATTTCTTTTAGGTGTTCGTTATATGTAAAATAATTGAATAAAGAAGGTTTTACTAAATATACCCATGAAAAAATATTTTAAAATAAAATAGTACATGACAGTAGGTGTTATTTTCCAATACCAAGTGTGCCAAATTTTACATCTGAATGTGATAATAAAGGAATGTCCCTTTTGAAATGGACTAATGAAGAATTGATGTAAATTCCTCTGTTAGCCTTCCTTAATCCTCTCTCCAGATTGCTAGTTTAGACCCTTTTCAGTGGCATAAAACTTCTCCTTTAGAATATGGAATTTCTGTGTTTTTTTTAATTAAGAATCTCAACTATCACAAAGCCATACTTTTAGCAATATTTTAGTATTTCTTGAAATTTCAAACTCTATAGGTTTGGCCTTTACCAACACTGGCTTTTGAAAAGGAGGCAGAATAAGAGAATTTTTACATGCCCCCTGTATCCCAAAATTCCCACACAATTGGGAAAGAGAAGGTTGTTTTTTGAAAGTTCATGAACATTAGGGTAGACAAATATTTGGGAGTGGTAGGCAGTGTTTGCATGTTGAAAACATCAAATCAATCAGAAAATCTATGCATCATATGATGGCATCTGAGTTACTTGGTGAATATACACAGCAGAGTGGCAAAGAATATATGCTGACAAAAGTAATAAAACTGCTGTTTAACTAATTTAAACTTTTTGATCCTCAACAATTAGCTTAGAATTTTGATGATTTTAAGGAAAAACTGTGATGTACTTGTGAACTTGTCAGTTTGTATTTAGTGTACATGATGACTCTAATGTGTACTCTCTTTGTATTGTAAAAATAAAATTTCACAGACTAAAATCCCTTAGCTGCCTTTTTAATTCCTGAAGGACTAAGGACAACCATTTTGATATAAATGAGGTAATTAATACATATTATTTACAAACCAAATAAGTACATTAGGTAAAAACATATATTGAGAAATATACTGTGTGATTTTATAAAATATTTGATTAAGTTAAATTACTATAGCATTCTCATCATTCATCTATCACCTTTTATTTTCTAATTGATTTATTTTCTTAATATCTCCTTTCTAATCTGATTACCAAAACTTGCTGCAATTTCTTCATCTTGGCTGTTCTAGATTCTGGTATGCTATCACTTCCTTTCACTTTAGACTATTTTTCTTTCTTTCCTCTGCCTGCTGCTGATGCTGGTGTTCTGGCATGTTCCAAAGACAACTTTTGCATGCGTGGCCTGTCTAACTTTTATCCCGATTTAACGAAACGGATCCGTACTTCATATCAGAGTAAGTTTTATAAAGGTTAGGCAAATAGCTTTCTGAAGTCATAATGCTGAAGTCCATACATCTGTATTCAGTAATGTGTTTTTTAAAACACATTCAGCATGCATGCGAATTTTTGTTTTGTTATGGATCTGCAACCAGATAGTTTTAATTTAAAAATACTGTACAAAAATTTCAAATCATTATTATCATGTACCCATTTATTCATAGCCATTGTTTCAGTGTTTATTTCAAACCATGCAGGTCATGTTCTATTAGTCCAAGAGTCTCTGTCTTGTTTTGAGGAGGAAGAACCATGATCTTCTTTGTAAATAATAAATCTGATATGCCAGTATCAATAGCAATTGAATGTTTTCTTATTTTGGAAACATTGTGACTTTAGCCATTTTACAAAATTATTCTAACCAGGACCGCAATACTTGCTTCTTCTAAGTAATTAGATTTCTTGGAGTTAATTTAGTACTCCTAATTTTTAATGTTTTTCATTAAAATAGAATATACAACAGACAGTTCCAGAGGGGTTTTAGGTACTAATCACTGTGAAGTAGGTGAATTAAGGTAACAAAAGAGTGCATAATATTAATATTTACAATGGTAGCAAGTACAAATCTGAAGGTAGATGGAGTAAGCAATTCTAAAAACTGGTGCAGAAAGGGTGTAGCGAGTAGTTGTGGCTAGACATGCAGATAATTCTAGTGATTTATGGGTGAATATTTATTCTTTATATCCTCTACACCCAGCACATACCATGAGCTCAGTAAATAAATGATGATGGTAGTTGGATAGAAAATGGCAGCAGGCTCTTTTCTCTCACGTGAACAACCAAAAGACTGTTCAGATCTGACAAATGAAAGCAGAACTAGCTTCTGTAGTAACCATAGTTACTGAGTGGCTGGAATTTTGCAGATATAATCAAAGTTCCTTCTAAATAAAAGACATAAAGTGCCACAAGACACAAGTAAAAATCAAGTATTAGAAGGACTTAAACAGATCTTCCATGTCTTCATTGTGACTCCCAGAGGGCTCAGGGAAGCCCTGAGATTTAAAATTAGATTAGTCAAGGTCTCCTCTTGAGGATCAACATCATATATTATAAAAAGAGACTGGTTCTTTAATGACTCAAAAGTATATCCAGGAGTTTGCTTTTTAAAATATATTTTATGCAAATTAGGCTTGGACTTTAACTCTTGAATAATATAACCTGGTCATATGTCTAGAGTTTCATTTTATTATAATAGAGACTGTGCAGCCCTTTTATAAATCATTCCCCAACCTTCAGAAAAGCTTATCTACATTGTTTCTACTTGAGGAAACTGAACCCACTTCCATTGAGTACCTAATCTAGTCTAGGTTTGTGCTAGGCAATTTGACTCAGTGTTATATTATTTGTCATTATAACCTTTTGAGGCAGATTCATATTTGCTAGTAAATTCCTCTACATATGAGAAAATTGAAGTTGAAAGAGATTAGATTAGTCTAAGTCACACAAAAAAAGTTGAAACCAAAATTAGACCTATCTGACACTAAAGTGACTACATATGCTTTCTACTCTATGATCCTGTATCTCCAAGTATCTCTTAAAATTTCAGGTACATTGGAAACCAGTTACATTATTTCATAACCAGAAAGCACTTAGTTTTGTCAATTTTTACCCACTATCAATCAAATAATATATTCAAAAATGAAACTATTCAAAATAATTTTTCACATATTTAAAATGAGTGGATTGGACAAGATGCTCTCAGAAGATCCTTTCTCTCTCTGAAAATATCTATTTTATACTTTTTACATTAAATTGTATCATTTTGTTTTTTATCATATTCTATTTTTAACCTTATACTTTTCATTTGGAGAAACATCTTAATCTCAACTTTTTCCTGGGCTCCTTCACTAATCACCTTATAACCTAGTTTAGGCTCCAAGGGACTGCCTTCTCTAAAAATTTTTACATTCTTATCTTCAAGTCTTTAATATCATGGAATAATAAAACTTTATAACTGAAAGGAAACCTTCTAATTCCCCCCTATTTTCAGGTTATGATTTGTGGAAGATTTGGAAAGAGCAGCAAACATATGGCCAGAAAATTTAGATCAAGTTGTCTTTTCCACTTACTAGCTTGTAATAATTAATCAAGTCATTTATTTGCTCTGAGTTTCCTTTTACTCATACATAAATAAAAATCATAATCTCTTTCCCCATCTTAGAGAGTTGTACTTTTCTGGGTTAATGCTTGCAAAACACTTCTATAAATTTTAGGCATTATTATTATAATAGAAGATAAAACTAAGCCACAGATATGTTAAGTAACTTTCCCAGAATCACAGCCAATCTGTGGAAGACTTAGGGCTAAAAACTAGTCTCCTACTTCATTGCGTAGTGCTCTGTCCACCTGTGATAACATAAATTTTGTTAGTTAAAAAACTGATAGTATGACATTTGAACCAAAGGAAGTCTGAAAAGTGAGCTTAAGGTAGAGCATTGTGAGAAAATTTATTTGTTCCTCAGTTTCTAGTTATTAGTGAGGGATCTTTTATGATGTCTCAGGCCTTCTGATAGTTGATATTTTCTCTGTATATAGTTTTTCAGATTTTGGGGAATGATTGCAGACCCTCAAAACACAAATCAGAAAAAGTAATAAGAAATGAAAGAAAGGAAAAGTCAGTATATGAGAGAGCTAGTAAAGAGAGGCAAATGAACAAAAAGAAAATGAAATTACAATGGAAAGCCAAGAATGGAAGAGGAGTAAGACAGAGAAAGAATAAGACACATCACTGAATTATACATATGAAAGTAGTTAAAATGGGAAATTTCGTGTTGTATATACATTACTACAGTAAAAAAGAAGAAGAAACAAAGAAGGAAAGCCTTTTTAAAAAGCAGCAAAAATTATGATAAACAATAAAAGGGAAGAATTTCATTTATTCAGATATTTATTGAGCATCTTCTGTGTCAAACATTTTTCTAAGACTCGGTATACAGTGATGAAGGAAACAGTTATGGTCTCTTCCCTTAATTTATAACACAATATGTAAAGAAATTCATAGATATGTATTATAACTGAAAAAAGTGAAAATACTATGATAGAGAAAATGAGATGAGGGTGAAAAGATGGACCTATTTTTGATATTGTTATCAGGGAAGGGCCTATCTAACAAGGAAACATTTAAATGAAATTTTACAAGATAAGAAAAACCAGCCAAAGGTTTAGATAGAGTAAGAGGGACTAGATTTATGATCCTACCTGAAACAACCAAAAGGAAAAAAACAAACAGACAAAATATGAAACAATGATTTTTAAGACACTGAACATCAGACTATGTAAAACTGTGATCCCTGACAGATGGGGAACAAAAAGAAGTGAGCCCTATAATGGTACCCATTTACTTCTCTGAAAGTTTCTATACTGCAGCAAAGAGAGGGAGAACCCAGCAAAAACTAGCAGACTCCTTGCAATGAAGAGATGGAGCTGAGAAACCAGGGAAACCAAAGCAGCTAGGGTTCTCAAGACAGAGTACAGGAGTGGTGGGACTGCATAAAGAGAGAATATCTCTAGTTCTACAAAGATTCTTCCTCAAACAGAGTATTTATCAATACATACATATGACAAAACTAGCCAGGAAAGTAAAGAACCAACTTGAGGGATTAAAGAGAACTGTGCCCATCAATCAAAGGGTATAGTGTCTATTCCCACCAGCCAAAATGAAAACAATTCACAATTCACGCTCACTTCTATTCAACATTATACTGGAGTTCTAGCTAGTGCAGTTAGGCAAGAAAAAGAAACACAAGGTATCTAGATTGGAAAGGAAAGTGTGAAATGATCTCTATTTATAGGCAATATGAATGTGTATGAAGAAAATTTAATGGAATCTACAAAAAACTAACTAATTAGTGAGTGTAACAAGATGCAGGGTATAAGACTAATATACAAAAATCTATTTTATTTCTACAAATCAGCCACAATCTGAAATAGAAATTTACAACATCAAAAATATGAAACAGCCATAAGTGAGACAAAAGATGTGAAAGACCTACACATTGAAAACCAGAAAACATTGCTGAGAAGAAATTAAATGGAGAGTTATACTATGTTCATGGGATAGCAGACTTGATATTATGATGTCAATTCCTTCCAAATTGATCTATAGTTTCAGTGTAATCCCGATAAAAACCCCAGCAGACTTTTTAATAGAAATTTACAAACTGATTCTAATGTCTATATAGAAATACAAAGGATTTAGAATAGAGGATAAGTAGGATAAGTTCAGAAATGTGAGTGGTGAATCTGGCCCTGTGAAGGTTATTAGCAACCCTTTAAAAATTAGTTTGAGAGAAGTAATAGGATAGAAACCAAGATTAGACTGGAGAGTTAATGGTGGGTGAAGGAGTATATAAATAGGTAATTCTTTCTACCATTTTTGTTATGAAGGGGTGCAGAAAAATGGATCATTACCCAGATTGGGTTAAATTATTAAAGTGTTAAAAAAAGGAGTTTTTGTATTTTTTATTTTAGAAGAGCATACTTTAAAGCTAATGTGAACATGGAATGATCCCTAGGGAAAGAGAGATTGGTGATAAAGAAGTAAGAGGATAAATAAGGAGCAAAGTCCTTAAGAAGGTGAGAGGTGATGGGAATCAGAACAAATATAGGATTGGCTTTTGAAAGAAGGCTTTTTCTATTATAGGAGACTTTTTTTTTTTTATGGGAGTTATAGAATGAGAGCAGTGAAAAATTGAGATTATGATTTGGTTGGGAGATGAAATAAGTGGTTTTTATATCTCTTGATTTTCAGTTTTAAATTTTAATTATCTGATTAAAATACCAGTAGTTCTGAAGTTGAGAAACCCTGCTGTAGGGCAGTATTAATGTAACTATGGCATCTAGATAAGGGAATTCTGTCATACTCTAATTTTACCTAAACAAGTTGGTAGTATTGAGGCACCAAATTTAAAGAGAAAATAATCAAAATGGAAAACATCCAGAGAGGAGAAATCTATATGGGAAATAGTAATTTGGTAAGAAAATCGCAAGAAAGTTTGACAGGATATATGTATGGAGACAGTCTGATGTTCAGTCTCTAGGGTGTGCTGATATTTCATAACATTTAAAAAATATTCATAGAGTTCTACTTAAAGTACTACTTCAATTATATTTGCAATATTAATAAAAGATTACAGGTGTTTATTCTTTGAAATGTTTTATAAAATTTTGTGTAATTCACTGTAGCCAAGGAGATTATATCTTCTGATATTCATTTGTTTCTTTAACATAAAATTCTGTATCTATTATCAACTGGAAATTTATTATATATTTTCTGATGAGACACTGTACAACCCTTCCAAGTTTAATAGTCATTTTCCTTTACTTCATTCATATATCAGACATAGATTTACCCACATAACCTTGGAGAAAAATCTAACTAATATCAATAGGCACACACCCTGTTGGAGATTGAATCATGTCTCCCACAAAAGGCATGCTAAGGTCCCAACTGCTGTTTCTATAGATGTGAGCTCATCTGTAAACAGAACCCTTGAAGATGTTATCAGTTAAGATGTGCCCAAACTGAATGAGGTTAGGCCTTAATCCATTATGGCTGAAGTCCTTATAAACAAAGGAAATTGGATACAGAAGGAAAAGCCACAGGGAGCAACCAAGAGCTAGAAGTCACTGGAACTCAGAAGAGAAGACGCTGCATGTGTATTGCCATGGGACAGAAAAGCCAAGAAATCCCAAAGATTGCTGGTCAACCAGCAGATACTGACCCTGATCCTGGGGGGAAGCAAAAGTAAGCCTTCTAGCCTCTGAAACTAATGAGCCAAAAAATTAAGCCAACCTGTTGTATGGTATTAATTTTAGCAGCTTGGAAATTAAAACACACCTTGAGCACTTAATAGTATACCTACTAAGTCAGTGATGGTTTAGCCAATTTAACTGGCATCCCTTCTTCTGTTCCCTCATGTCTTCAATCCAGCTTTCACAATATCTCCAAGATATAAAAAATAAGTGAAGGTGGGGCTTTACACTTCCAGATAGAATTTTGAAATATGAATGTCCTTAGTCCCCATGGTAACAACAACGAAAAGAACAACAACAAAATCCTGTGGTAACAACAATAATAAGCTTGAAATCATATTTTTCTATGGGGCTGTATTAAAAAGTAGTGGATGCAAATAAGCCTTGATGAACTGAATTCCATAGGGGGAAGAGCCGTTCATAGATAAGCAGAAAGCTACACCCACTTCTTTACTTGGGACAAGTGACTGATCTGGGTGTTCATGGGGGAAGGAGTAGTCCTGACAAAAGTAGAGAGACTACAAAGTTTAGTGACCATGTGGTCTGGCCTGTTGGATTGGAATCTGAAAGATTCCTAAAGACAAAAACAAATCTTGGAAATTCGATCACACTACCAGATTTTTGCTGAGAAAATGACAGGGCAAGTGGGACTAGAAAGAATTTATGCAGTCTCAAGATTCTTTATTCTGGAGTTTTTTTTTAACAGGTTAATCAAAAGTAAATTAAGAGCCGCTTGGGAGCAGCGCAGTGGCGGTCGTGATTCCGACCACTGAGATGCCTCTGCGGCAGCTGGTGTCGCAGGTGGCTTGCATGGACGCGGGCAGAGGTGGCCGGCAACCGCAGCCTCAGTGACCAGGGCCTCGGCAGGCGCATCTGGAAGTTTCCTCCTCCTCCTTCCATCCCCGGCTGCATGCCCGGCTCGCCGCCTCGGCTCACGTCTGCCCTCCCGCTTCCCGCACCGCCTCAACTCTTTCCTGGCCTTGGGACCCCCGGCATCACCCTGGAAACATGACTCACGATTTCAAACCTGGAGACCTCATCCTCGCCCAGATGAAAGGTTATCCTCATTGTCCAGCTTGAATAGATGAAGTTCCTGATGGAGCTATAAAGGAACAAACTACCTATTTTCTTTTATGGAACTCATGAGACTGCTTTTTTAGGACCAAAGGTTTTATTTTCTTACTCTGAAAACGAGGGGGAGTACAGCAAGCCAAATAAACAAAACAAAATGGTTTTAATGAAGGTTTATGGGAAACAGATAACAATCTGAAAATTATATTTTCAAGTCAACATGCCTCAACTAAACAATCAAATGTGTCATCTGATGTTGAAGTTGAAGAAAAAGAAGCCAGTGTTTCAAAGGAAGATACTGACCGTGAAGAAAAAGCCAGCAGCGAAGATATGACTAAAGCAATTTGATATAAATTCCAAAGTCTGCCAGAAGAGGGAGAAAGAGGCAGATTTTTTTTTTTTTTGGCTATATATAGTGAAAAAAATCCTTCAAAGATGAAGGTAAATGAATTTCCTACCAGCAGACCTGCACTACAACATAAATTTAAATTTTTAAGCTCAAGAGAAATAATAATATGTGGAAATTTAGATATACTGAAAGATTGAGGAGCACTAGAAATAATATATATTGGGTAAATATAAAAGATTATTTTTTTCTTAAGTAGTATAAAACTTAATTGACTTTATATTTAAAAAAGCAAAATATTGTGGGGTTTATAACATATGTATAAGTAAAATATATGGCAGCAATAACACAAAAGATGGAAGAGAGGTAAACAGAATTATACTGTTTTAAGTTTCTTTCATTTTAAGAGAAGTGATATAATACTAATTAAAGGTAGGCATGATGAGTGATAGAAGGATATTATAATCCTTAGAATGACCTCTAAGAAAATAAAATGGAGAGGTATAGCTAAGAAGCCAAAGAGAATATAAAATAGAATACAAAAAAATATTTGATTATTTCATAAGATGGAAAAGAGCAACAGTGGAAAAATGAGTAGAGGACACAAATTGAAAACAAATAGAAAGATGGCAGATATAAGCATAACCACATCAATGATTATATTAAATGTAAATGGAATAAACATTCCAGTGAATAGGCTGAGATTGTGAGACAGGATATTTTTTAAAAGGCCTGATTGTATGCTGTTTATAAGAGATGTGCTTTAATTAGTAAAACACAAATAGGTAGGTAGCAACAGGGGGGGAAAGAATTCCTTGAAAACACTAACCTACATGAGATAAAGTAGACTTCAAAGCAAGAAAGTACAGACGCACAGTTCATAATTATAAAAGTGAATTCATTAGGAAGATATAAAAATCTTATGCTTCTATGGCCCTAATAAGAGATATTCAAAATATATAAAGTAGTAATTGACAAAACTAAAGAATCTATTATCTCTACAGTAAAGTCCATACTCCTTATAGAGGAAATTTCTCCATTATCTGTCCCCAAATTTTTTTTCAGCCTCATTTTAATATCTTTCTAGGCCTATACTATTCTGTTTGTTAGTACCTTAACTGGTCCTCTTTTCTGATAGCAGGACCAGTCTGGTTATTCAGCTAAAGCAATGACTTATAATAGGAGTTATACTTACTCAACTAGTACACCATCCTGATTCCTCTGAATATAGACTTATCAAATTGTTACAATAACTTCATAGTATTTCTTCCAAAATACTGTCTCAAGCAAATTTAATCCTCATATTTCCACTATATTGCATTGTTAAAGCTGCTGGTTTGGTCTAGTTCTTCCTTTAATGAACATTTTCAAGTGATTTGCATGATATTGTAGTACATCTGTTGCAGAGAGGAGACTGGTTGAATGGACTTAGCAGGCAGAAAGGTGTTTTGGAGAACTAAGTAGGGAAAGCAGAATTAAGTGGGGAAAGAAAGTGACTGTCTTCCAACATCAGCAAAAGATAAAGAGAAGCAAAAATAATTAAATTTATTTTCCTCAGACAGAATCAAAGAGGTTGTTATTAATAATAACACCCTGTGCTTTCCATATCACAGCATTCACACACTATGTTCTCATTATTTAATTACTGCCATTAGAACAGGAACTGTGACCATCTTGCTCACCATCATACCTGTTCCAGTTACTATTGCTGTATAACAAATTACCCCAAATTCGTTCACATAAAACATACTCAGAAACTCTATGGGTCAAGGCATAGCAGGGATGGCCTATTAAAAGCCTCACCTAGAAAGACTCAAACAGCTATTAGTAACTTAAATGACTAGAATCTGGATTCATCTGATGCTTTTTCATTTACATATCTGGTCCTAGAACTGGAATGATTCAAAGTCTGGACTCAGGTGTTTTGACAGGAGCACCTATATATGGCTTCTCCATGTGGCTTGGTCTTCTCACAGCATGATGGTATCTTGGTTCCAAAAGGGAGTATGCATAAGGAGAGTATCCCAAGATCAAGCATTCTAAGATAACCAGGCAGAAGCTCTATGGTCTTTAATGACCTGGCTCCAGAAGTTACATAACATTCTTTTCTCCATGCTATGTATGTCAAAGCAATCGAAATTCAAAGGGAGGAGATGGAGACTATAGTCCTCAATCGAAGGAGTGTCAAAGAATCTGGAGACCATGTTTTAAAACTGTCACAGTACTCCCATGTTAATATAGAATTGGGACGTAGTAATCAATAAATATTTGTTGAATCAAGAAAAAAATGGGAATGTTATAGTCTTAAATATGTAGGGAAGTATTAAAAATTATTTGTATTAGAAATGCCTCTTTGATATATAAGCAGAAGTCAACTAATATTATTATTCTGTATTTTCCAAGTTTTCCATTTAATGTACCTAATGACTTAGGAAAGTGATCATGTAACTTTTAGGAAGCCTGGACACATAACTAAGAGATAGTCTGCCTTGAGAGAGACATTGGAAGTCTGGTATATTATTTTAAAATTTCATGTATGTCTTGATCTGGGTGCTAGGTACATGAGGGTGTTTACTTGGTGAAAATTCATCCAGTTATACACTAATGACTTGTGCATTTTTCTGTATGTATCTTATACTTCAATATGAATACTTATACTTCAAATATTTCAAATGAAATAGTGTTATGTGGAAAAATCATAATATGAAACTTTCTTTATTGGATTAAAAATAATTATGGGAGGAAGAAAATAAACCAAAACTATGATGAAATTCTGTAGTTTTTTCCCCTCACTTTTATCTTTCAAATTTTCTATAGAGATAAAACATTATTTCTAGTCATAAAAAATCACGTTTATTTTTAAATAATGATTACATTGAATAGTTTTTATAGGATTGAATGATGGTTATAAAAATATTTAGGGTTTGAATACATTTAAATTGGCACATAGAGACTGTTTTACTGGTATTATTAGGTCCACACTGAGCAGGAAAACAAAAGACTCAATAGACAATACAGAAGTAGAAAAAATGGTATTAATTTCCACATAACTCAAGCTTAGCCATTTACCCACCAGATTTTTTATTTTAAAATACTTGATGAAATTCTTTCTAACATACACTTCATACCTTCTTGACCAAGTCCCAGGTCTCCTACCTCCTAGCTGTAAAACTTTGGGCAATTTATGTAATAGCTTCTCTGCCTCATCTATACTGTAGGGGTAGTAATATAACTTGTCTAATAGTATTGTTTCATGTGAAAGAAATAATTTATATAAAGCTCTTAGCCCAGTGTTACATACAAAATAATAAGCACACAATAAATTTAGTTGCTATTATTACTATTACAATGAAAAACATGTGGTGTATTAGGCATTCAGTAAATTTGATTGACTCAGCTTATAGTGATAACCTCAAAATCTTTCTGAGATCTGTATAACTCCCTCTGTCAAATAATCATACATCACTCCCTAGTCATTATAGTTCCTCTGTGCTTCTTATAATCCTTCTACCTCTTCCTTGTCTGTTCCAAGTCATTTAATGTTTCTAGTTCTAGAAGCCTCCCCCAAACCTTTATCATCTGTTGTGTCTCCAATTTGCTGTAAATAACAAAGCCTGTTTAAGTCTATAGACTTCAAGGAGGATTGGGGTTAGTTAGGTAGCTCCCCTGTAGAGTAACATTTTTGCTTATCTAGGCATAGCCTTTTTCCTATCCACTTAGTATTTCTAGGGTTAAGAATGTGTTCGAGATAGTTTGAGTTAATGAATGTCTACTTTCCAGATAAATAGTAATACTTAGAGGATTAAGTATTATTTGTATAAGTAAAGATAGAAACAAAAAGCTTGGATGATCATTAAGTTAAAGATCTTATAAACTTTCAATGAAGTAGGAGAACAAACAGTAAGACTTGCAGTTGACACTCAATGCTATTTGAGCAATTGAAATGAATATTAGTGTAAAATAATGTCATATGAAAGTGTCTGTAATATGAGTTCTGGGTTCTTTTCGAGAACTTTCTCTAATTTAGTTCTATGATCTTAAATAAGTAATTTAAACTCTTTGAACTTACAATTTCTCATCTATAAAACATAAGAGTTGGGCTAGGTTATCTCAAAGGGCCTTTTCAACTCTAAAATTCCATGATTCTTTGAACCTACAGCAAGTTTATTGGTTCACATTGAATAAAGAAGAGGGTGGTAGGAAGAAAAATGAACAAAGATGATTTAAGTAATTGATGATAGCTGTCAAGTGTTTCAGCATATGGGGATTTACATGAAAGTAGAAACTCAGAATATTTTTTTGCAAAGTAAAAGTATGTGGGACTCTACAACAAGGATAGGAAAAGCATATGAAGACCATTTTATGAATACCACATGAATGCAAACTGGCAGGTAATGGGAATTAAAAAAAGGTTTAATAATGTATTATGGCTATCCTTATATTTGCCAGGAAAGTAACAAAATAGAAAATAAGAAATATTAAAAATTAAGAGATGATATAGTGTTTATTATAGAAGGAATTTGATACCATTGAACAAATCACTTTGTATTATACAATATTCTGTTTTTATTAATAAATATGAATAATATTAATTAATATATTAATAAATATCAATGTTTAAATTTCATAACATCACTCTTCTTAAAGATCTTTTAAAAACTGATAACCATTTCTCCTGAAGTTAGAAGATTTGATTAGGTCTTTTTTAAAACCCCTTCTAATTCTTATTATTCTTGGTCTATTTTCAGATGAAACTAGATATCAACTATTTAATATTGAATCTTCTTAAGGTAGCTGTTTCATGTGAAAATAATAAGAAAAGGGATTTTAAATATTTCTACCAGTCATGTTCAGTTACCCTTTGTATGTCAATCAATTATTTCTCCTTCTTTTTCCTGTATCACTTGTTAAAACAAATTTTCAGAATAATTGCCATAAAATGGGCAGGGGAAAGTAGTTTTCACAGTGAAAACAAAACCCTTTTAAACTTATAGTAATTAAGGAATAAGAATTACCTAGAAAGTGTTAATCAAAATTTATCTCACTTTTGACATCTCTTTCAGGTTTAACTGAGCTGAATGACAGTCCAGTTCCCTTGGAACTTGAGCGCTGCAAGTCTCCCACCTCAGGTAAACATGAGTGGTTTTTCCTTCCAGATTTATAGTAATTCACTGCAGGAATCTATTACTTTTTTCATAATTCTTATAATGTGAAATTAATAATAATAATTAGATATTCCATTTCTGAAATTTAACCATAAGCAAATTTGATTCCAAAATCAAATAGAAATAAATGTCTTTAAAAGTAATTTGGGCCCAAAATAAAATTAAGATCAGACATATGATGTAATACTTTTAAAGACATTTTAAAGAAAGGTTATTTCCATTAATAATATTCAGTGAGCATCAAAATAAAAATTAGTAAAACATTATCCAGAAACTCTAACTTCTTCTGGCTGGAGCTGAATTAGTAGGAAATATGTACTATAGGTGGAGGAGTAAATGATACCATCCCTTTGGACCACAGTTTGGAAACATGTATTAAAGTCTTTAAAAATGTGCATCTCTTCTAGAAGTTTTTTCCCAGGAAATACTTGAAAAAATGTGAAAATATTTACCTTTTATCCATGGCATCATTTATAATATAGAAATTTAGAAAAAAACTAAATGCCTGACAACATCTCTATACAAAGTATTATGACAACATAAAAAAATAATGACGGAGTATATTCATTGACAATGAAAGAAAAACGATAATGTAATATGGTATAAAATAAAACATCAGGATAGAGCATGAGCCTATTAAAATACATAAAATACATGGATATAAATATTTCTAGGAATAAGTCTTTAAGCTATATAAAAAATATTAACTGCAGAAATTTCTGGGTGGTGGGATTATGAGTGGTTTACTTTTTAAAATTTTTATTTATCTGATTATTCTGGCATTTCTATAATGAATACATAGTAAATGTGTAAGTTTTTAAATCACTAAAAATATTCAGTATATCTTTGACATAACTATATGTAGATCTGTTTTCACAAAGGATCAAAAATTTGTGGTTCCATTTTATTTAAATTATTTTATATTTTAACTTCACACAAATTTATAAAAATTTGTTAATGTTTTTATAAAGCAATGAATTTGAACTTTTAGAAATTCATTTAAAATTGTGACATTTCTTCAATTTACCTTGTCCCCTTAAGAATTGTTAGTTTTTTATCCTTGCCCCTAGGCTAAGCAGAATCTAGTTGTGCCTGTGTAAATGTTTGCTTTAATCATGTCCTTTTGACCCTCATTTTACTACTTTTATTTTATGTATTGTCTCTCTATAATAATAAATATCCTAGTTTAGGTATGTATTATCTCATACCAAGGTATTACAAAAATAATTCTAGCAGGTACCTCTAATTTCCATTTCTCACTCTTAAAATTCATTTTGCATGTCATGATGCAAAATTGATCTCCTCAAAATATTACTGTAGTCATATTTTCTCATTGAAACCTTCAGTATAAGATATAATTCAATATCCTATATCAAATTTAAATTCTCATCCATAATCTTTGAATAGTAATACATTTATGTGATTCAAACATGGAAAGAAATGGAGTAAAAATTCTTTCTCCCATCCTGTCCCCATACATTGTTTCCATCCTCCTAAAAGATTATTATTATTAGTTTTTTATTTATTCTTTCAGACAATTTATTTGTAAACAAATAAAAAAGACATACTATTTTTTGCCCCGTTTTAAGCAAAAAGTTGAATTTATATGCATTTTACTATACCTTCCTTGTTTCACTTCACAGATATCTTTCCATTTCATTACATAAAGCATTTCTTCTTTTTCACAGTTGTATGATATTCCATTGCATGCATGTACTATTTAGCTCTCCTGTTAAAGGACATTTACTTTAATACCAATCTTCTGTTACTACAAATAATGCTTCAGTGAGTAACCATGGTACATACTTCATTTCAAATGTGGGCAGGTATATCTATGGGATAAATTCTTAAAATTGAAATTTCAGGGTCAAAGTTTACATATATGCCTAATTTTCATTGATATTCACAAATTAATCTCCACGGGATTTGCAACAATTTTCTCTCCTTCCAGCAATAGCATGCAAACTTTGGTTACCAATCAATTTGGGGGGATTTTTGCTTGTCTAATAGATAAAAAAGGATATCTCAGTATAGTTACAACTTATATTATAAATGATATTAAACATGTTTTCATATGTTTAATAGCTCTTTGAAGCTTTTTTTGAACCATTTATTCATATACTTTGCCCATTTTCTCTTGAGTTGGTTCTTTTCATATCACTTTGTAGAACCTCTTTGTAAGTGAAAGAAACTAATCTTTTGTGACATGAGATCAAAATATTTTTAATTTTTTAAGCTTTGCTTATGATGTCTCTTGCCTTAGAGCAGTTTATTTTTGTTAGAGAAGTTGTAGGTTTACAGAAATATTGTTCATAAAATATAAAATATAGAATTCCAGTGGAGCAGGTGGAGCTTAGTGGTTGAGCATCTGCTTTATATGTACGAGGTTCTGGGTTCAATCCCTGGTACCTACTTTAAAAAAAATAAAATAAAAAATAAATAAATGGCAAATGCAATTAATGGTTTAATGGTTTGGGGAGCAGATGTAGCTCAGTGGTTGAGTGCCTGCTTCCCATGTATGAAGTCCCAGGTTCAATCCCTGGTACCTCCTAAAAAAAAAAGAAAGAAAAGAAAATAGATATACTACCCTGTTACTAATACCTTACATTAGTATAGCACATTTTTTATAATTCGTGAAAGAATATTTTTATAATTGTACTGTTAGCTATAGTGCTTAGTTCAGAGTAGTGTTTACTGTCTTGTATAGTCCTGTTTTTTATTTTAATTTTTATCTTAGTAACATATATATGACCTAAAATTTCCCCTTTTTGCCACATTCACATATATGATTCAGTGCTATTAACTATATTGACAATGTTGTTCTACCATTACCACCATCTATTACCAAAATTTTAGAATCAATCCAAATAGAAATTCTGTACACTTAAAGCATTATCTGCCTATTACTTATCCCCAACCCAGACCCTTGTAACCTATATTCTAGATTCTAGCTCTTTGTTTATTCTAATAATTTCTTATCAGTGAGAGCATACAATATCTGTCCTTTTGTGTCTGGTTTATTTCACTCAACATGTCTTTAAGGTTTGTCCATGTCTCATGAATCAGAACTGCATTTCTTTTTAATACTAAATAATATTCCTTTGTATATATATACCACATTTTGTTTATCCATTCATTGGTTGATAGACACTTGGGTTGCTTCCATCTTTTGGCAATTGTGAATAATGCTACTATGAACATTGGTGTGCAAATATCTGTTCGAGTCCTACTTTCCATTTTTTGGGAATATATAGCTAGTACTGGGATTGCAGGGTCATGTGGTTAATTCTATACTTTGTTTTCTGAGGAACTGCCAAACCCTCTTCTAAAGTGGCTGTACCATTTTTCATCACCACCAGCAATGAATGTGTTCCTGTTTCTCCATATCCCTTAGAGCAGGTTTTGTTTTGTTTTGTTTT
The DNA here is from genome assembly GCA_029593785.1 of Cabassous unicinctus. Lineage (NCBI taxonomy): Eukaryota > Metazoa > Chordata > Mammalia > Cingulata > Chlamyphoridae > Cabassous > Cabassous unicinctus. Next base: position 34,448 of record JAQZBX010006520.1, on the reverse strand, counting down.
TTGCAATCAGACATCAAATATTTTCTTTTAAGGTTTTTCTTTTCTTTTCATTTTTAAGTGTTCAACCATTTCAGTACTATTGAAGTTATCTGCTCTTTAAAGTTTTGGTAGAATCACCCTGACAAATTACCTCAAAATTTCTTATTTTGTATACGTGTACTTTCTCTTTAAAGAAAAGCATTTTCCCTATGAAAGTTTTTTAAACGTGCAGAAGTAAAGATTCCATTTTTCTTCAATTAGGCTAGCTAGCAGTTGATCTATGTTGTTGTTTTCATTTAGCCCCAAACAACAGATTTTGCTGTATTATGTTTTTTAACTTATTAATTTCTGCCTTAGCTTTATTTGTTCCTTCTTCTGCTTTTCTTTGGTTTATTTTATTTTTTACTTTTCAACTCTTTGTGGTAGATACTTAATTCATTTATATTTATTATTTCTACATATTGATATAAGTATTAAAGACTAAATTTCCCTATGAACTGTGCCTTAGATGTATCGCATAGCTTCAGGTAAGTTGTGAGTTCATTGACATTATTTTCTTTGTAGTAGTCAATTTGCTTATATTTCTTTGCCCAATAGTTATTTAAGGTAAATATGTAACATTATGTAACTATAAGTGTTTACTTATTAATTATGTTATTTGAGTCTCTTTGTCCTTAGTTATATTTTGATTACTTTACTTGTCAAAAATAGAAGTGAATTAAAATCTTGTACTAATAATGTACTTCTGTCTATTTTTCCTTGTATCTTCTATGGTTTTACTTTTAAGAATATTCATGCAGTCATAATTTATGCATAGATATTCAAAGAACTATATCCACATTTTTAAGTACATACTTTAGGATTAATCACTATTGTTTGTTTCATGTTATGTAGTCTTCATCTGAATTCTATCTTGCTTACACTTAATACCACATCCCCTGCTTTTTTATTTAGAATTTTTCTGGTATACTTTTGCCCTACCGCTTTGTTGGATAGACTTTTTTTATTGACGTATATAATATGTAAACCCCAAGGTACACAGATCGTAATGATTCAGTTAGAGTTCTACAGATGAATATACCCACATAAGCAACACTCAGATACAGAACATTACTAGAACCCCAGAAGCCTTCCCATTTCCCTCTCAGCCTTACAAAGGTATCTGCTATTCTGACTTTTATCACCATAAATTAGTTTTGCACCATCCTATTAATACAGGGTTTACTCCTTTGTTTCTTGTTTATTTTCTCAACATTATGTATCTGATATTCATCTACATTGCTACGTGATTTTTATTTTGTGCAGTATTCCATTATATGAATATCCCTTAATTTATATGTTTATAGTTGCTGAAAATGTATGTGGTTTCCTTGTTTTGGGGGCTTTTATAAATAAAGTTCACATAACCAATCTTTTACATAATTTTTATGCAAGTATAAGCTCATTTATGTTGGATATATAGCTGCAAGTGGAATTTTGGGTCATAGGGTATGCATATGTTCAGCCTTAGTAAATACTACCAATGAGTTTTCTAAAGCAGTTATACCAATTTTACTTCCACTAACAATATATGAGAGTTCCATTTGTTCTACCTATTTGCCTATTTGAAATTGTTTTTTTTTTTTCAATTTTAGTCATTCTAGGGTATATGCAGTGATATCTCATTGTGCAATTTAAATTGAATTGCATGCCCCTGATGTCTAATGATGTTGGTGAGCTTTTCCTGTATTTATTGAATATTTCAATAGCTTCTTTTATAAGGCATTCAAGTCTTTTGCCCATTTTATTGGGTTGCCAACTTTTTCTTAATGCTGATAGGAATTCTGTAGATAAGCTGGATAGAACTCTTGTTGGATGTATGTAGTGGAAAATATCTTTTCCACTCTGTGACTTGCCTTTTACTCTCTTAAAGGTGGCATCTTAGTTTGTCAAAGGGCTTCCAATGCAAAGTACTAGAAATGGGTTGGTTTTTATAATGGGAATTTTGCTCAGGGTAAAAGCTTACAGTTCTGAGGCCATGAAGTATTCAAATCAAGGCATGGGGCTTGTCTCTTTCTGGGCCTTATCTCTGTCTCTTGGGGCTTCTCTGAATCCCCAAAAGACATGTTCTTTCCTGATCAAAATACATTCATTAGGGGAGCAGATGTATCTCAGAGGTTGAGTGCCTGCTTTCCATGTACGATGTCCTGGGTTCAATCCCCAGTACCTCCTTAAAAAAAAAATTCATTATGTCACAGTATTTCAAAATCCTTAAATCATTTCAGTAGCAATGCTAAGCAAAAAGTCTCATAAAAATCACTTACTTATAGGCATGCAGTTTGTCTTAGGGCAACAATTCTCCTCTGGCTGTAGACCTGTGAAACTTAAGAAAGAAGTTATCTGAAGGAGGGACAGTCCTTGATACAAAGGAGGGACAGTTACACGATAAACATTTGCATTACCATAAGAGGAAATTGCAAGGAAAACAGATGTCATGGGTCCCAAACAGTTCTGAAATCCTGCATTAGCTATCAAAGTCTGAGCATCATCTATAGAATGATGGTTTCTCCTGCTCAAGGCCTCCTGGGAGCCCATTCCTTCCAAGAGCTTGCCTGATGAATGTGTCACACTAATAAAGGATTTTGTTTATGTGGGAGGGTGTGGGAGGTGTGGGAGTGGGGCATATGGGAATCCCTATATTTTTTGTGTAACATTTCTGTAATCTATCTTTAAAAAAAAAAAAGAGCTTGCCTGGTGGCCATATTTTTGGTTCCGCCTCAGCAAGCATCTGGGTGGTGGATGAACTCTAGATCTCACCCTCCAAGAACATTGGCGTGATGGCCACACCTTCCCTAATCTCTAGGGTATAGTCTCAACCCCCTTAGTACAGTGAGGTGGTGGCAACATCCTCACTTATCTCTAGTGTACAGACCTAACCCCCTCAGAAGAGTGGAGTGGCAACCTAACTCTCCCTAATCTATGGCCCAACTCCCTCAGAGCAGTGGGGCAGTGACCTAACTCTCCCCAACCACCAGAGAATGTGCTCCTCCTTTCTGTAGCCTGGGACTGCCAAACTCTCCCTGAACAAGGGAGAAGATCCACCCTCTTCAAATGCTGGGGCAAACTTACCCTTTCTGCACACATGGGTGGGATCCCTCTCCTGACATAAGAAGATGTCTCAAGTTCAGACCTCAACTTCCACAGTTTTCCTCTTGGAGCCATTTTCCCTTCAATCTCTCCCTTCCCTGTCCTTTTAGTACAAGCTGACAGTGGTTTCACTCAAAAATATCTCACAAAAAGCTTGTCGGTTTAGCATGCAGGAAGTAGGGGTCCAAGCCATCAGACAGTAAGACTTTCCACAAGTCCTGTCTGGATAACTGCATTTCTAGTCCTGATTTGCAAGAAAGTGGCTGCCTGTTTCCAAGTTCAGTTAAGTCCTCACATTGGACACTATCCTCTGGGAGCTTATTTTCCAGAAGATTGGATTTTCTCATACCATCAATTTCTGGTTTCTTTGTGCTCAGCAATTCAGTTCTCAGCTTATCTCTTTCCTCTCACATTTTGCTATAAGCTGCAAGGAGAAGCCAGACTGCACTTTCCATATTTAATTTGGAAATCTCCTTAGCTAAACATCCAAGCTCATTATTTTCAAATTCTGCCTTCCATCTAACATCAGTTTTTCCAAGTTCTCTGCCACTTTAAAGCAAGAATCACTTTCTTTCCAGCCATCATTTTTGTCTAAGGCTTTATTAGAAGTATCTTTAGCATCCATATTTTAGCAACAGCCTCTTCAAAGCAATCTAGGCCTTTTCTATCAAGCATTTCACAATTCCTCCAAAAACACCCCTTACCCATTTATAAAACCATTGCAACATTTTTGGTAATTGCAACTAGTTTGACCTCACTCTCTCCATACCAATTTCTGTCTTAGTTTGCCAAAGGGCTGCTGATACAAATAACCAGAAATAGGTTGGTTTTTATAGTGGGAAATTTATTTAGGGTAAAAGCTTACAGTTCTGAGTCCATGAAATGTCCAAATCAAGGCACAGTCATAGATACTTTCTTACCGAAGTCAGGGGCCGGTAATCCTGGCATGCTGCCACATAGTGAAGCAAGATGACAAGTGATCAGGCAGCAGATGTGGCTCAGTGGTTGAGCGCCTGCTTCCCATGTATGAGGTCTTAGGTTCAAGCCCCATTACCTCCTTAATAAATAAATTAATAAATAAAAACTAAAAAAAAAAAAGATGGCAGGTGATCTCTGCCAAGGTCTTTGCCTTCCCCCTCCAGAATCTACTCTCTCCCAGAGCTCAGTTGTAGGCAAGCAGGCTTGTCTCTTTCCAGGCCCCCTCTCTTAGTCCCTTGGGGCTTCTCTGCCTTTCTGCAGCTGAAGGTATACATGGAGTCCTCTTTCATCTGGCAGGATCAAAAACGGTGGCTTCCTTTCTCTCCGTGTGTGTGTATGTCTCTCTCTCTCTGTGTCTGCCCAGCAAGAAGGCAGAGACTCAACCTGAATCATTGTCTCACTGACATAGTCCAATCAAAAGAGTCTCACACCCACAGGAATGGATTAGCTCAAAAGCATAATCTTCTTCTTTTTGGGATTCATAAAAGAACTTCAAACTGTCACAAGTGGTCTTTGTTGAACAGAAGTTTTTAATGCTAATGTAATCCAATTAGTCAGTTTTTTCTTTCATTGTTAGTGCTTTATGTGTCCTGTTTTGTTTTGTTTTTTAATTTTTGCCCAAACAAACATCATGAAGTTCTATTCCTGTTATGATCTAGAAACCATGTTGTTTTAGCTTTCACATTTAAGTTGAAGTTTTATTTGAAATTTATTCTATGTATAATGTGAATTAGGGGTTGAGGTTCATTTATTCTATTTGGTTACTCAGTTGATAATCACCATTTATTGGAAAACTACCATTTCCCCCACTGCACTAAAGTGGTACTTTTGCCGCAAATTATTGGAATTTACTGTGTGTGCATATGTATGCTTTTAGACTTTATATTCTGTTCCAATGGAGTGTTTGTCTATTACTGATCCAATACCATACGTTTTTAATTGCTGTCGCTTTATAGTATCCAATAGTGTAAGTTCTCCAATTCTGTTGTGATTCTTTTTCAAGATTGTTATAGCTATTCTAGGCCTTTTGAAAATCCATATAACTTTTAGAAACAGCTTGTCAGTTTTCACACAAACAAACATGCTTGGATATTGACTGTAATTGTATTGAATCTAGAGATCAACTGGGCAGAATTAAAATATTCAACAATATTGCATTTTCCATTGGTGTCTCTCCATTTATGTGTGTCTTCTTTACTTTCTATCAGTAATATTTTCTAATATAGAGGTCTTGCACATCTTTCATTATAATTGTTCCTTTGTATTTGATGGTTTTTATTGTAAATGTTACTTCTTAATCCTTTTCTTGTTTGTGGCTGGAATATAAAAATACAATTGAGTTGTATTAACCTTGTATCCAGAAAATTTATTTAATTTCAATAGTATATATAATTTTTTGGATTATCTGTATATCTACTTATGTACCCTATGAAAATGACGGTGATTTCTTTAAAAGGAAAGAATAGACTAGGACCTCCAATACAATGTTGAATGGATGTGGTGTCTGCAGACATCTTTTTCTTGTTCCCAGACTCAGGGATAAGGTTTTTAATATGTCTTTGTTACATATAATTACTGCAGTTTTTTGTAGACATTCTACTTTCAGCCCTCTGCCTGTGGGGTTTCTTCTTTTATTAATGTTAGAGCAGAGCTAGAAATAATACCACCACCACACTCTATTTTGGAAGACACACTCAGAAGATTTTACGTGCAATCAGATGGGTTGTTTCAAGGCAGGAAGGTTTTGACTACTTTAATATTATGCTCCTGAGGTAGAAGTGATAAGCTGTGATAAGACTCATTTGTCTCTCCATATCTTATTTGATATTGTTAGACTGTTTTACTAGGCAGACCCCACTCTTCTTTAGTAGCAACTTTGAATTATAAGCAAACATAATTGTGGAATGAGAAAATTTTTTCTTACAAGAGCTATATAAAGAATTAAATGTTCTATTCTTTTAAAATATGTGAAATTTTTCTTCTGGGAAAAGTGCCAAAAGAATTGAGTGTATCTTATTTAAGGAGATTGGAAATAATCAATATTTGCTGATTCTATTCATTTCCTGTGAAAGAAAAAAACAGTTAATTGCATTGTATTAGAGGGTCTTTTTAAGCCCACAAAAGAGAATTTGCCTAATACTATTTCCAGAATACCACAGAAACACCAATACCAAATTCATCTTGAAACTACCCTCTGTAATCTCTTTCTAGTATTATAATTGCTGCATTCAATCTAGATTGTCATGAAAAGTATATTTAGAGTAAATCAGATTTCTCAGCCCAATCTCATAACACTAAACATAACAGTGAAAAAGCAAATTTTAAATTTTAAGTAGTAGAATTTATAAAAATCCATGAGACTCGTTGAGTTAGAAAAGAATGTTTGGCTGCTCAAAGCAAATACCATGAAATATGTTGCATCTGAAACAATGGGAATTTATTAGCTGTCAGTTTTGAGGCTGAGAAAATGTCCAAATCAAGGTATCATAAAGGTGATACTTTCTTCTAAAACACCAGCTGCTGGTGATCCTTAGCTCCTCTGTAACATGACAAGACACATGGCGGCATGTGCTGGTCTCCCCTTTCTCTTCCAGGTCTCATTGCCTTCAGTTTCTCACTTCCATGGCTTGCTTTCTTTATCTTCCTGCCTCTTCCTCTCCCTCTCTCCCTCTCTTTTACAAATAATAACATGATTAAGTCCCATCCTGAATGAGGTGGACCACACTTTAACTGAAGTAGCCTCATCCAAAGGTCCTACTTACAATGGGTTCACACCCACAGAAATGGATTAGATTTAAGAATGTTTTTTCTGGGCTACATACAGCTTCATACCACCACACTTAATGAATGACAGAATATGTATATATAATTAAGGGAAAGAATATTTGCAATTTTAACTTTTGAGGGTTTAAAATAGCAGCCTTGTGCTCCCAACAATGGTCCCTTATTAACACTATTAGAAGCAGTTCATTAGGTGTTATTAATAATGGCAATTCATTATGTTTGTATCTGGGTATATCTCCCTTTTCCTTATGCATATGTAAAACTTAAGAATGAATACTATTCTTGCCTTCTTTCTATTCCTCTCCCTTTTTCCCCTTAGTTGTTGTGGTTCTCAAACTTTAGTGTGCATCAGAATCATATCAAGAGTTTGTTAAAACACAGATTTCTGAGTCCCAGAGATGCTGATTCATTAGATCTGGGGAAGGATTTGAAAGTTTGCATTTCTAGGAAGTTTTCTAATGCTTCTGGTACCTTGACTACACTTTGAGAACCACTGCCCTATGAAACAGTTTTGTTTTTTAGCAGTTTTATTCACACACCATACATTCCATCCAAAGTGTACAATCAGTGGGTCGCAGTATGAAACAGTTTTTTAATATTCTTTTTTCAGTTAGTTACCTCCTTATTCAGTGTCTGTTTTGGAATCTCAGACCCTTGCCGCTTTAAAATGTGCTAAAACAGATTAAAACATTGATATAATTGGCTCTGAATAAGCCAAGGAATCAATAATTATTTTTAAATTCTGATTTTTTACATGCATATCACTAACTTATAGCCTATTGAACTACAGGGAAAAATAGTGAGGGCTCAGACTACTAGATATTTCCTTGAGAATAATGAAAGACAACAGAGTATGGATTAAACCAACTAGAATGCTGATGTTCTCAGCTTCCAGAATGCTGAATATTATTCCAGAATAAAGTAATTCTCTCATAATATTTATTCATTCCCACAACTATTCAGCAAATTTTTTCAGTATCTACTGTGAGACAGACATTATCCTATCCACTGATGATTAAATAATGAACAAAATAAACATACTCCATGCCAAATGGAAGTTACAGTCTATCTGCAGAAACAAACATTAAACTAACAATTACACAAATTGTTAATCATTTTTTCTTCAAGCCGTGTAATCCTTTTCCACTCACCAGGAAAAGCTGAGCAATTTGTGTACTGCACCAATGCACCTCTCAAAGGGGTGAGTAGGAGTAACATTCAGCCCTAATCCCACTTACATAGCACAGAACTGAAGTCCCCTAAAGAAAGCAGCCAACTAAGTCTTCAACTGTAGGGTGGTGTCTGCCCAGAAGTTATGCATTTTTCTAATTTGTCCTCCTTTAAGGTGTGTCTTTTTTATAATCATTTGTTAAGATGAACATCTTTTTCTAGGTTAGTATATCAGATCCTGATAAAGCTGCTACCTGTTCAGCCATTCACGATTCTCATTGTCCACAAACTACAATAGACTTATCATGCTACTAAGTTCATGTGAATGCTAGGGTGATAGAAATATTTATCTTTATTAAAATATATTTAATTAGCTATCTTTATTAAAATTTCATAGAGCCTAGTGTCACAAAATACTAACAAAGGGGTACCCAGTTCTGTTAGTCTCAATCCTGGGTTATAGTTGGGTTTTAAAGCCTCCTCTGAATGCTTCATCTGTGTGCTTCTATGTGTCAAAAATCCCACTATATCCTCCAAATAAGAAAGCTTCATCCCTCTTGTTGGGGTAGTTCCTATATTGATCTGGGCACAAAATAAAGACCTTTGCAATTAGTTATGAAATTCACATTTAAATGTTTGGTTCACTTGGGCAAGAAATTACATGCCAATAGTTTTGTATTCCCTTCCTTTAGGACATGTTACCAGAACTCCTGAGGCAGCACCAGGCTTTTATAGGAATGAGATACCATCTATGAGACAGAGGAATCAAGTACATCATTTACCAGGTGAAGGTGAAAATCTATTTGATGAACAAAAAAAGTTACTCATATCTCCACAATATTCCTAGACTTAACAATTTGTCTCAAAAACTTTATTCTCATTTGTTTTGCCAAAAACACAGGTCCCTCGTGGTGAATAAAGACTAAATTTCACAGAAGCAATTGTTGAAACTATAGGCACTGACTTCATCACATATAATTTGGGAATTCCTAAGTCTTCTGTTAAAGGTTTTGAAATGTTCCATAGAATTTTGTTAGTATTGTCTCTAACCCTGAATAATTTCATCAGGCCTATAAGAAAACGTGGAGATGTCAACAGAGAATTCGGGGACAGCTTAAAAGCCACAAAGTAGAAAGGTTTTATAAAAATTCTCCATAGTTCTTCCTAATGCAATGAAATGTTTTCTACAATCAGAAGCAACCATGATGATCATGGAAAGTGTACCAAAGAATTGCCTCAAAGGGACAGTATTATCTCTCGTAAACATCAGTGAACAGAAGGGAGGTCCTATAAACCAAATCTAATCCAGAGTCACTGAATATTTCATGTTGCTCCTGGAGACCAAAACAGAATCAAACACAGGTTACAGAGCCTCCTTAAATTTGACATTCATTGCAAAATGATTATGGCCAGATTTGTAACTTTATGAAGCATGAATTATCAATACTCTGGACTCCAAATAAGCCCATAATTGAGGAAGGTAAAGATAATTTTATCCCAAATTTCCCAGACAGCCGTTTCTTTTTTTCACATGTAACACAACATCCCTGGGAAACATCCTTTTCAGATGAATAAAACTAAAGCTCAGAGTAGTTAAGTAGTTTGCCTAGAATCACTTAGAATATTTAGAACTGGAACAATTTAGTTATATTTGGTTGTAAAGCCTATGTGTTCTTCCTGGTGTTGATTAATAAAAAAAGAAAAAGAAATATTAGATAACAACAACAAAAAAAACCCACAACTGAAATTACGTGGTATCTGTGCAGTGAGAAGTAGCTGAGTTACAGAAAATGTTTTAACAAACCAAAATTCAAAAGAACTTGAATATATTTTGCATGAAACATCTGAAAAAATATAATTTACCACTTAAGTAAGGAAAACTGGTTTTGAAAATAATTTTTAGATTTTATAATTCATAAAATCAACATTCTGACAATATTTTGAGTTTATTATGCCCCAAGTGTTTCCTCAAAATTCTAATCCACATGTGTTTTGTACTTTAATGCTATCAAGGTATTTTTCATGTGTATTACCCCATTTAATCTTCACAACAACCCCTTGAGGTAATTATGACTAAAGAAAATATTCTATAACTTGCCCACGTTTACCGTACTAGTAAATAACTGAGTCTGAACCAACCCAGATCTTCAGACTTCAAGGTCCTCTGACCCCAAATTCCATGAATTCCGTAACTTTTACACCAAATTATTTGGTCTGCTATTACATGCTTAAAAGGGGAAAAAGGAATATTCTTTCCAGGAAAGGGGAAAAAGGAATATTCTTTCCAGGAGTTTACAATTCAAGATAAATGACATTGCCCTGAACAGAAATAAAGTTTCACACATTGAACAAGAATATGACATAAATAAATAGGTCATTGATTTATTAACACTATCTAGATAAAAAATATAATGTACATTTTAAAGTAGCAAGACAGGTAGAGTCATGAAATTAAGCATGTTTATCCTGGGGCAAATTCTAACAAAGATACCTCTTTTCCTGGCTATTTTTTAGCCACTTCTAAAAATAGGGAAAAATACCAACGAACTTAGAGTCATATAGGCCTTTCAGGGCTCCACCAAGGCATGGTGACCCCCAAAATGTTTGTTTCCTTTTTAACACATACCGAGTGTTTTTGTGCTATCTTAGTTTCTGACTTAGGGAAGATAAAGACAAATGAAATTCATTATTCTATCCAGTCAGTTAATCAATAGGTAAAAGATAAATTCATAGATAAATAAATTTTATAAATATTTTAATTTATTTTAACTTAATGTTAGATTTATTTATTTTGCTAACAGGTATTTGGCTGCACAAGTGGTATCTTCAAAATAAGGAAAATGATGTTGCTTAGTGGAAAAGGAATAACTTGGAGTTAGATAAATATGATCCTACCCTGTCACTTTCTAGCACTATATTCATGTTTCCTAACCTGAACTGTGTGCAGGTATCCAGCACATAGATGCTCAATACTGTATATTAGTGGTTATTATAAAAGCAGCAGTGAGCAACCACAGTGAGACTGAACTTGGTCCCCTAGGCCATTCTAGATTGCCAAATATTATTTGTAGCTTAGGCATAGCAGAATCAGAAATCCTTTGTTGGAAATCAGAAAGCCAATTCAGTTGTTTCTAAACAAGAAACAACTAATCAGAAACTTTGAATTAGAAACTTTTAACCAAGCTCTCATACTATTTCTCATTAAAGTAGCCAAATTCAGACTCTGATTTAAGGTTCAGTATGCACCACTCTAGAAATTAATCCATGATATTACATCTCTTCTGTATAGAACACAAATTTTGCTACATACAGGTAAAGAGCTATAGGCTGAAACACCAAGCCTTTCACACTAAAGAAAAGAAAACAAACATTTATTTGTTTTCTATGTACCTAAATTTTTACTTATTTTATTATTGACCTTAAAAATGTGTTTTCATCCATTTGGTCAAAAAACATATTGAACATTTTCAACGTGTTAGGCACTGGGAGTAAGAAATAACTGTCCTTGCCATCCAGGAGATGCTACAAGGTAGTACGTGATGATAGCTAAATGACTGGTATCCTTCAGGGGTCAGCAAACTTTTCATAGAGCATTATATAGCAAATATTTTAGGCTTGTTTAGGCTTGCAGTCCATAGGATCTTGGTTGCAACTACTCAGTTCTGCCATTGTAGCACAAAAGCAGCCATAGACAATACATAAATGCATGAGCATGTGATCAAATAAAACTTTATTCACAAAATTAGGCAGCAGGATAGTTTGCAGAGAGGAAAAGGGGTCATTTTGTGCTTGAATTATAAGGACTAATTTCCTGAAAGAAGTTTTCTGGGACTTCATCTGGGCCTTTAAAAATCTTGAAAGATTGGTAAGATTTCATAAAGATAGAAAGGAAAAGAGGAGGCATGGTATGCAGAAGAATATACAAAGGTGAGATTTCAGTAAGGTGCTCTTGGAAGTAATGAGTAGATTAGTTTAGAACAGAGAGTATATGAAGGCTGATAAAGAAAAGTTTGGCAAGGACATTAGGTTAGTTTCTTTTGGATCTTGCAAACTCGGTTAAAAAGTGTAGACTTAAGTTAGTTAGTTGCCCATCTTAGGTTTCATAAAAAAAATTTATGTCATGTTATTTTGATGGGTAATTTTGGATTTGGGGAAGATTTTTAAGTTATTGACATGTTTGGAGAAAAAAAAAAGTTGAAAAGTAGTGTCAGAAAAATAAAACTATAAAACGTATCTACCTGTGAGCCATTTTCTTACTGTCTACAATCTATGTAATGCTTGAACAAATTATTCACATAAAGCCATTGTTTATGAAAAGAAACCAATGAAAGAATTTGTATTGAATTATTCATTGATTATTATTCTATTTTTTGGAAAACAGATCAACACAATACCATTTCTAAGGGCTGTTAGCCTATAAAGATAATTTTTATGAGTAATGATAAAAGTAAAAATGGCAGACATATGACTCTGACAGTGTCAGGCACTATCCTGAGTGCTTTACATATATATGATTGTTTAATTTTCACAATAATCCAATGAGATTGATATTCTTATTACCATTTCACAGATGAGGAAACTAAGGCACAGAGAAGTTAAGCAGCTTGCCCCAGTAACACAGGTAGTAATTGGCAGAGCTGAGATTTGAACCTAGGCAGTCTGGTTCTAGATTCTAAGATCTTGATCACCATACTACACTACCTACTTCAAACTGACATCTTACAATACATTGATGCAATTGACATGTTTATGTCCTTTTCTCCCTTCCTTGTCTTCACATACCTACTTTATTTTTCCATCATTTTTTCTCAACACTTCTTCCCTTTATATACCTTTTAAAAGGTTCTCATCTATTTTTTTCATGTGTTTCATTGTACATGTGTTGATTGTGAAAAGCTTTTTATTTTAAAGTAACTTATTTGATTTTCAATTACAAACTTAGCTAAGTTTTCTAAATAATTTACTCTAGAACTAAATCCATGAACTTTCCTAGACAAGCATATAGCATTACAATTTCTAGAACTAGAACCACATTATTCTCACCCCAAACTTCTCATTAGATCAGAGGCAAAAGCTTAATAGGAAAAGAATGAAAGAAGAAGACAGAGATAAACGCCTGAAGCAGGTAGGAGAATGCAGGCAGTATAAAGTTAGAAAAACAAAAAGAAGATGAAATTTCCAGGAGAAAGTGCTTGGGGTTATCAAAAGTTGCAAAGACCTGAATTTATTTGGTTGTTGGAGCTCTTCGATAACTATTAACCGATCAAGTAAAATTTATCTTCAGACTTATTCCGCTGCTGGTTACTTCCCTTCCTACTTAGCTAGTGCTTTCTTGCTTCCTCCTAGTTCCTTATGGGTCCTAGGAGCTGAATATTACATATTCTCCTCTTTCCACATTAAAATTATTTAACTCATATCCTTATTTCCTGTTTTCTGCTAGGGTCGTAATAGGTTAATTGGATAAAATAATTTGGTAGAATTTTTCTGTCTGAGAAGCCTATGCTTTAACTGAAGTAAAAGTGTACAGGTCACCAGAAAGCCTTAAAGAGTTACTCCAAAAAGAATTTCAGATATAGCGGCTGGCTTGTGTGACAAATATTTTTGGTCAAGTTAATGTGTTAGTGCCCTCCAAGAAGTAAATCTAGGTAAGTAGGTAGTTATCGAATTTGCACATATAAGGGTCCAATCACAACATATATTTTTTAATTAAGCAAGTAGCTTTTATTTTAATTAAGTTAATGCTCTAAATTAAACTACATAATGGTATAAACAATGAAGTGAGAAGAATGCTTTGATAAATTATCTTTATGCCCTTGAAAAGCTGATATAAAAAATTAGTACAACAGAAAAAAAATATTCTAGGTTTAAATTATTTATCATTTGTCAGTTGTGAATCAAAATATAGCAGAGATATACTGTTTAGGAACAGTGTCACCATAGAGCATATCAACAATGTTATTTGATAGATGAAAATTAAGCTGCACTTTGATGAAAGGATTTTTTTCCAAAATGGGTAACAAGAATCCAGAAATTTGTGAATCATATTTTCTAATTTTCAGTCGAGTATTTTTTTCTGCTCTATTATCCCACATCTTTATTTAAAAATGTTTCCTCATTGTAAAGAAAATCACTCATAGAAGGCATAAATTAATTGGTAGCATCAAATTGAGTCAATAAGATATCAATTAATGTAAAAAGTTCTAACACGATGTCCCCTATGACAACGTGCATTCCATAAATATTTTATATGTTCAATGTAAAAAAAAAATTTTTTTTAATTTTATTAACAAATAAATAATGAGGGAAGCTTTTCAATAAATTGTAGGAGCTTCCCGTTTTCTTGATTTATACAAACATTTTCTAGATAATTTGATGTATTATAATACAATTAAGTACATTTTCAAATAATTTGTATATTTAAGATTTTCTTATCTACTTAATTCAAAATCATGTTTTTCAACATTAATGTAATCATTTCATCTACCACAGATACAGTAAAGTTTTCTTGACTACATCATATATATCTTTAATAGCATTTTTTCCAATTTTAAAAAGAATGTTGACAGAGTTCATCAGTTTTTACTCTTTTCATTATTATTTGTGATGAGTTTACACATTGGTTGCAATATCTTTTTACATACTAGATTTGTCTTAAATTTTATTTTATTTTCCAATTAAATAAGAAATCACTTCCTACTCCACATGTGAAAGAAAATATGCAAAGATGCAGTTAATTATCTTCTGTTAGAACAATTGCTTATCTTTTGTTTCTGTTTTTGTATTAAATATTTACTAAATGGCAACAAATTAACATTGGAACAATATTTCTGCTGCCATAGATGCTCATTAAATGTAATGTTCATCAGGATTTTAATAATTATACTGTAAGACATATGTTCCCCCACACGCCTATTTACTTTTTATATAATTAACAACTGCCTTTTTCCTTTTTCTGTTGTTTCAGTCAAAGGATCAAGAAAGTTAAGTCTGCCAACAGATCTTAAGGCTGATCTTGGTACGGTAGGCAAAAGCCAACAATTTTAAGTTTTCTTACATTCATTTGGCTGAACATTTTTACCAACCAATCCATGAATAACACAAGTTCCCTAGATGGCAGTGTTTGATGGCTTTCCAAAATGGCTTTCTTAAAAATCACCATACAGTTCTGTTGGCAGCATTCAACATTTTGTTTGTTAACAATCATTTTACAAAATTATGATTTATAAATCATTGCACTCCAAGGTATGTAATGTTTTGTTTGTTTTCTTTTTATCATGAAAATGTTATTAAACATTGAATAGTCTCACATATGGACCTTTTGTGACTATAATCATGTAAAATAATTATGTTATTTTCCCTATTTTGTATATTAGTATCATTTAAAATTAATGCTATTTAATAAAAAACAAGGTCTCATATATAAGGGAGTGGGGCTCTGGCCATTTTTTCATTTTAGGGAAGTTATAGAAAATTTAATTCATTTTTAGTTTAATTTTTGTGGTGGCCACAGGCTTGTTCATAATTCCAACTCTATGAAATACTGTAGAATATTACTAAATTTGTCTTCATAAATTTTTCTTTGAGAACTTTTTTTCTGCTTGCTCTGGAATGGTTTTAATTGAATTACCTTTATTTTCATTTCTTTTCCTCTGACTTAAAGCTGTAGCATTAAATTCTACCAATGCCATGGTTAAAATAAGAAAAACACAATAATTAGTCTTTGTACTATTCTTTAGAGTTTACAAAGCTGTTCCATGTACATTATTTTATTCAATTTTCTTAACAACTCTTTAAGGTTGTCACTATTCCAAACCTTTTTTTCCCCTCTCAGAGCAGAAACTGAAGTTATATTTTTAACAAATGGTAGAGTTAAGAGTTGAACCTAGATCATATATCATGGTACTCAAAGTTTATGGAGCATATTCACATATCTCATCTCATTATATCTGAATAAATAACTATTAAAAGAAACGTAGTTTCTAATATTTAAAAAACAATGATATAATCTTATATGAATTTATTAAATAAGATCATGTATTAGTGTTTTTTAATGCAAAGCACTAACATATTAGGTATTATTATTAGTTTACTATTAATATTCAATACATTGTTATAAAGTTAATTGGTATTGTACCAGTATGATTGATACCAAAGGAAGACCGCCATTATAGTGCCCTTTATTGACCACTGCTTTGTGTTAAATGCTATGCAAGATGACCTGTATTTATTATCTGAGATAAGGTAAGTGGTATTTCTCCCGTTTTTCTAATGAAGAAGTTAAGGCTATGAAAAATTCAAATTTTCCTAGTCACACAACTTGCAGCAAAAGTGGAATTGAAATCAAGTCAATATGATTGTAAACCTTATAATCTTACAACTACCCGTCATTTTGTGTAGCATGTGCTATGACAGATGTCAAATGAAAACTATTTAAAGAATGATAGTTTTGTCTAGAAAAATATACATTTACAATATTCTCGTAATCTCCACATATCATAATATCTTTCCTAGAATGTTAAAAAGAAAAACAGAAAAGAAAGATTCCCAGTCTACCCCTATATTTAGTGGAAGTAGTAAATAGAGCTCTTAGTTATAATTCTAATCTGGAGGTAAATTAGGCATAATTGTTATTAATAAATATTTTCTTTATATCTATAAACGTCAGTCTCTCAAAGTCTCCAACTCTCTTCCTTCCAATTGCTTCATTCTCACTATTTTCATGTATAGTTAAAGAAAATTAGATGTATATAAAAGATGAGTTAAGTGCTTATCACTTTACTGACAAATTATTTTCACTTAAAAGGGTTCAAAGTAAGATGTCATTAAATCTCTGTTTTTATGTATGTTGTCAATGTAATTTAATATTTATAACTTGTTTCCATACACTTTCAGAAAAAAAAATCATATGACCTCTGGGAGAGTATAAATGGCTCTGTGTGTGTGTATGTGTGTGTGTGTGTGTGTGTGTATATATATACATATATATATATAAATTCTTCGAGCATAAATCTTCCCTGGGTTGCCTATAACATGTTTTTGGAAGAACTTTTAGGAGTACATAATCCTTTAGTGAAAGAGGAAGAGATTTAGAGAGCTATTGCACTAGGCCAAATGAGGGCCTGAATTAGGATAATAACAATGAACATAAAAAGGAGGAGAGGAGTTACAACAGGTGACATTACAACTGATGAGATTGTACCAACTGATTGGAAGCAGCAGGGAAGCAGGGCTGGAAAGGCACAGGAAGTGGAGGAGTGCAGTTAAATGAAAAATATCTTGTATAAGAGTGAAGGAAAATGAACTTGAGTTGGTAGAGGGATAGCCAGGTTGAACATTCAGTGAGCAATTAGAAATTTAGTACTGGAGTGCAGGGGAATCTCAAGCCCAAAGTAATAGATTAAGATTCATTTGTATAAAGGTATTAATGACCTATGTACATTAGCTGTTTACTGAAGACAAAGGAAAAATACCAACATATTGTACAGCATTGGATGCTAATATACTTTTTTCATTATAACAATCCTTAACTGGAGAAGAAAAATTAACAGTAAAAACCTCATACCTTTGATAATTAAGCATATATAATACTTAAGTAGTTCACATTTTATGAAGTAATTGCCAGATTCATTATGAATACATTAATAATTCTACCACCAAATTTGGTGGTCAGTTGGTGGTGAATTGAGAGGAAAAGGAAGTAGGAAGAAAAGGAATTATACTAATTTCACATTTCATATGGGGAAATTGATACTTTTCTTAGAAGATAATTCAAGAAGTAAAGAATTAAAAATACATCCTCAAGGTAACCACTAGAAAATATAAAAAGACCCTAAAGCTTTAAAAGTTATATGAAGGATATACATACATAAAAGAAAATAAGAAAATACAGACCCTATAGTGAAAGTGGCCATAGAAAGCATTTTGAAAAGAAGATATATTCTACTGTAAAAATGACAGAACTGTCTGGAGCCTGTTTACATTGACTGACACAAGTCCACTAATTCTGTGCTCTTGAGCCCATCTGGACCACCCTGATCCCAGCTTTCTACCTTTTGAAAACACCAAGAATAATATCTCTGCATCAATTTTTACTAGAGCTAATTGCTTGTCATTCTTGGAACAGGGATTGTACCCAGATTGTCCTTAGCCCCCAAAATCATGAAGTCCACATCTATAAGAAGAATAGAAGCCAGTGGGTAAAAGTTTATGAACTCCAGAAGCTGGTTCCCAAGAGTGACTACTTTGTCATTTGCTGGGCAGACCATAATACCTATATCTGCAGTCAGAAAGTGGTGTCTGGAAGCCAACTCTGGTGGTCCTGAGAATTAACCATGCAGTCACTTTTGTGAAGTAGTTCTCCCTTGAGATCATATTTGTTGTGGGTAGTGGAGTATGACTCATTACTGTTTGTTTTAAGGGTCTGAAAATGACTGATGGGTAAGCTAGCACATTAAAAAGCCAATTTGTTCCATGGTCCTCAGTTTGGATTGGCATTCCAACAATGTTTTGCTGGCAGCAGGATCATACAACTTCAAAGGCACAGCATTTTTGCCTACCTTGAAGTGGCTGAAAAGCCACACGGTATGCCATGGAGCAACAAGATGAGATGTCTTTTGCACAGCTGATGTCAGAGTTTGTTATCAGTGCCTGGATTCCCCAGAGTCAGCTTTTCTGCCAGTGGGAGCCATCAGGCCTGGGTCAGCCACAACAGCACCATGTCCAATGCTGATACCTCAAGAAGTGTGCAGATTTCAACTCTGAAAACAGAGTTCCTGCCACTTCTGAATAAATCATTTGTCTTGGAAAACAGCACTATAGCTATTGGCTATGACACCTGTCCAGTGCTCTTTAACTATGATAACCATGGCAGCTTGACCTTAGTCTCCAATCTGGACACTCCAAAATGGAGCATCTAGGGCAACATGTTGGCTATGGAATACTTCTGCAACATGAGCAAGAGGGCCAAAACCGAGAACCATAACACAGCCTTCAAGATGCTACATAAGAATAGAATTTCTCAAAATATCTATGAGGTGGAGAAGCAAGATTGTCACAGATTTTGCACAGCTAGCATCAGTGGAGCCATGATAATTTGGGATTTAAAGAGTCTTCTATACAGAGCCTTCTAATAGTATGAAGCTAAGTGAACCTTCATGATTAGCATGACAAACTGCACTCCCTGCAGCTCTGCCATTTGCATGATGGTGAGGAAAGCCAGCTGCAAGGAAACACTGAAAACACACATATCATGCAAATATTGTTGGTGCATTTTTGTTTTACTGTAACTGGTGAAAATGTTGGATTTTAAAGGCAGCAGAGATTTTTTTTTTCTTTTTGTCTCTTTTGTAATAATAAACTTCATTTTTAGAGAGGTTTTAGATTTACATTTGCAGAAAAATTACACTGAAAGTATAGGGAATTCCCATGGAACCACACACATACCCACACACATAGTTTCCCCTATTATTAACATCTTACATTGGTGTGGTATATTTGTTATAACTGATGAACTAATAATGAGGCATTGCTACTGAACAAAAGCTATAGTTTACATTATGGTTTATACTTTGTGCTGTTCAGTTCCATAGGCCTTGACAAATGCATAATGTCATGTGCCTATCAGTGCAGTATCATACAGAAGAATCTCACCACCCAAATGTGCCCTGTATTCCACTCATTCTGAACCCCTGACAACCACTGTCTTTATATCAATGTTACAAGTTCTTCCGTTCACACAAGATAATAGCTACAATAACAATAAATCTACTCTGGTCCATGGTTACACTCCCCCCTTATGTTTGTTCATTTCTCAATCTTAAGGGTTTTGGGATGATTGTCCACTGACTGCTTCAGGCTGAGAGGGGACTTAGGTATTATGGGTCAGATGGAAAGAATTATTTTGCTTGCAGTTATATGTACTCCTTGTTTTGGGGGATGGGACTTGTCCATAATCATCATTTTGTTGGTTGTCCAGGGCAAGCCCAAAGAACCGGAGAGTAGGAGTTGGGATCTACTCAGCTGGATTTCAGGGCTCAATCGGCATATGAACAATCTGATGATTTAAGTCTCTCAGAGATATATTTAATGGGTATATTAAGAATTATAGGTTCATATGAAAGGAGTAAAGAATCAGGAGTTGGGAAATTATATATAAATGAGTAAAACTATGTTATCTTGGGGAAATAGATTATTATATGTTCCCAAATAGGGCCAGCCAAATGGGTGTTGATCTTATGAAGCTGTGTGCCCTGCCTCTGGTGTCTGGACGCCCCTAGAGCCCTCAGGAGCCCTTTTGTTTGAGGCTTTGTTTACTGTGGTAATAAGTGAAAGCTGTCTGAGACCTGCATAAGCCTAACATTTGGAAACCTCCTGACTCACTTTGAGATCCCTTAGCCATAAAAACTCTTTTTCATTTTATGTTTTCCCCTTTGTTCAAAAACTTTTTCCAAATGCATCGCTGATTGGTACTTGGTAATAATCCCTTGGTGCCAGTGAGGCTTATCCCTAGGAGTCATGTCCCATGTTGGGGGGAAGGTAGTGTATTTATTTTCTGAGTTTGGCTTAGTGAGAAGCCACATTTGAGTAACAAGGAGGTTTTCAAGAGATAACTCTTAGGCACTAATTATAATGAGGCTAAGTTTCATTTTACAGGAATAGGGTTCATAAGTACAAGCATTAAGATCAAGGGCTTGGCATTTAAGCCTGTTTTCTTCTATTAGACATGCTTATACATTCCAGATATTTTTACCATTTTATTTGAGAAAGTAGCAAGGCTTCCCCAGGATGGAAGTTTAATATTTTGTTAGATACAGTGTAGGCCTCTAATTATTGAGAAAACATGCCTATGACAATATAAACATATTCATATCCCAGAGAAGTATGTTTTAGGTGCATTTTTCCCCATATATCACCCCGCTTTCAATACCTGACCTAGTGACATAGCTTTGTTATATATTCTGAGAGAACATTCTTATATTAGTATTCTTAACTACAATTCTTGGCCACCCCAGAATTCACTCAGTTATACAGATGCCCATTTTATCCTCTAGCATCATGGACAGGCCAAAACTTTCCCTTTCAACCATGTTTACACTCACACTTCAGCACTGTTAATTACACTCATAAAACTGTGTCACCATCAGCTATGTCCATTTCCAAATGGTTACAATCAATCAAATTAAATTCTGCACAGATTAAGCATTGGTGCACTCATCTCTACTCCCCTTCTGTCTCCTGCTAACCTATCTTCCAGACTCTACCTCCATGTGTCTGCTCACTATTCTTTGTTCATATCAGTGAAATCATGCAATATTTGTCCTTTTGTGTCTGGCTTATTTCACTCAACATAAGGTCCTCAAGGTTTATCCATGATGTCACGTATGTCAAAATTTCATTCCTTACAGCTGCATAATATTCCATCATATGTATATTCCACATTTTGTTTATCCATTTTTCTGTTGATTAACTCCTGGGTTGCTTCCATCTTTTGGCAATTGTAAATAATGACACTAAGAACATTGGTGTGCATGTATTTGTTCATGTCCCTAATTTCAGTTCTTCTGAGTATAGACCTCATAGTGGGATCCCCAGATCATTTGACAATTCTATACTTAGATTCCTGAGGAACCGCCAAACTGTTCTCCACAGTGGCTGCACCATTCTACATTCCTACCAGTGGTAAATAAGTGTTCCTCATGCCATTCTTGCATGCCTGGGATAAAACCCACTTGATCATGGTGTATAATTTGTTTGATGTGCTGTTGGATTTGATTTGCAAGTATTTTGTTGAGGATTTTTGCATCTAGATTCTTTAGAGAGATTGGTCTGTAATTTTCTTGTAGTGTCTTTACATGGCTTTGGTATTAGGGTGATGTGACATCGTACATCATAAAATGAGTTAGGTAATGTTCCCTCCTCTTCCATTTTTTGGAAGAGTTTGAGCAGTTCTTTTTGGAATGATTGGTAGTATGTGCCTGTGATGGCATCTGATCCTGGGGCTTTACTTTGTTGGGAGGTTTTCAATCTCATTACTTGTGATTGGTCTGCTGAGCTCTTCTATTTCTTCTTTCACCAGTGTTGGTTGATTGTCCATTTCTAGAAATATGTCCATTTTATCTAAGTTGTCC
Organism: Cabassous unicinctus; assembly: GCA_029593785.1. NCBI lineage: Eukaryota > Metazoa > Chordata > Mammalia > Cingulata > Chlamyphoridae > Cabassous > Cabassous unicinctus. Next base: position 12,285 of record JAQZBX010006520.1, on the reverse strand, counting down.
AACTTGTCAGCATACAATTTTTCATAGTATCTTCTTATGATACTGTTTATTTCTGTGGAGTCAGTGGTGATATCCCATCTCTTGTTTCTGATTTTGTGTATTTGCATCTTCTCTCTTTTTTTTCTTTGTTAGTTTAGCTAAGGGTTTATCAATTTCATTGATCTTCTCAAAAAACCAGATTTGGTTTTGTTAATTCTATTGTTTGTTTTTTTTTATTCTCAATTTCATTTAATTCTGTTCTAATCTTTGTTATTTCTTTCCTTCTGCTTGCTTTGGGATTATTTTGCTGTGATTTTTCTAGTTCCTTCAGATTTGCAGTCATGTCTTTGATTTTAGCTCTTCTTTTTTAAAAATATGCATTAAGGACTATAAATTTCCCTGTCATCACTGCCTTTCCTGTATCCCATACATTTTTTTTAGATTTATTTTCTTTAATTGTTTCTCCCTCCACCTCATTGTTTGCACTCGCTGTCTGCTCTCTGCATCTGTTTGCTGTGTGATCTCTGTGTCTGCTCGTCTTCTTTTTAGGAGGCCCTGGGAACTGAACCCGGGACCTCCCATGTGGGAGGGAGGAATCCAATTACTTGAGCCACCTCTGCTTCCTGCTTGTGGTCTCTATCATTGTGTTTCCTCATTGTATTGCCTCGTTGCGTCATCTCGTTGCATCATCATGTTGTGTCATCTCATTATGTCATCTCATTGTGTCATCTTGTTGCGTCAGCTCACCACACCAGCCCATTGCATCAACTCGCTGTCTTGCTCATCTTTAGGAGGCCCAGGAACTGAACCCAGTACCTCCCATGTGGTAGGCGGGTGCCCAACTGCTTGAGCCACATCAGTTTCCCATGTATCCCATAAGTTTTAATATGTTGTGTTCTCATTTTCATTCATCTTGAGGTATTCACTGATTTCTCTTGCAGTTTCTTCTTTGACCTACTGATTATTTAGGAGTGCATTGTTTAATCTCCATTTATTTGTGAATTTTCCAGTCTTCTGCCCATTATTGATTTCCAACTTCATTCTGTTTTGGTCAGAAATAATGCTTTGTATAATTTCAATCTTTCTAAATTCGTTGAGACTTATGCTATGACCTAACATATGTTCTATCCTGGAGAATGATCCATGAGCACCCGAGAAGAATATATATTCTGCTGTTCTATGGTGCAGTGTTCTGTATATGTCCGTTATGTCTAGTTCCTCTAACATATTATTCAAGATCTCTGTTTCTTTATTTACCCTCTATCAATATATTCTGTCTATTGCTGAGAGTGTTGTATTGAAATCCTGAACTATGATTGCAGAGGCATCTATTTCTCCCTTTAGTTTTGCCAGTGTTTGCCTCATGTATTTTGGGGCGCCTTGGTTAAGTGCATAAATATTTATGATTGTTCTTTCTTTTTGGTAAATTGACCCTTTGATTAATATATTGTGACCTTCCTTGTCTCTTACAACAGTTTTGCATTTAAAATCATTTTGTCTGATATTAGTATAACTACCCCAGCCCTTTTTTGGTTACTGATTGCATGGAAGATAATTTGCCAACCTTTCAATTGCAATCTGTTTGTGTCCTTGGGTCTAAGGTGAATCTCTTATAGACAGCATATAGATGGGTCATATTTTTTTTTATCCAGTCTGCCAATATGTGTCTCTTAATTGGGGAGTTTAATCCATTAACATTCAATGTTATTACTGTAAAGGCAGTACTTTAGCCATTTTTTTCTTTAGGCTTATATATGTCATATTTTATTTTTGTTTCTCTTTTTACCCTCTTAGTTACCCTTACTAATAGTTTTCCTTTCTGTACTTTCCTCCAAACCTCTCTCTCCCGTTTTTTCCTTTCAACCTGCAGAACTCTATTTAGTATTTCATGAAGGGCAGGACTCTTTTTGGATAATTCTCTCAAATTCTGTTTATCTGTGAATATTTTGATCTCTTCCTCATTTTTGAAGGACAGTTTTGCTGGATACAGAATTCTTGGCTGGCAGGATTTTTCTTTCAGCCCCTTAACTATGTCATACCACTGCCTTGCCACCTCCATGGTTTCAGATGAGAAATCAGCACTTAATCTTATTGAACAACCCTTATATTGATGAATCTCTTTTCTCTTGCTACTTTCAGGATTCTCTCTTTATCTTTGGCTTTTGGCAATCTGATTAGTATGTGTCTCAGAGTAGGACTGCTAGCATTTATTCTGTTTGGAGTATACTCTATTTCTTGAACATGTACGTCCATGTCTTTCATAAGAATTGGGAAATTTTCAGCCATTATTTCTTCAAACACTACCTCTTCCCCTTTTCCCTTCTCTTCTCCCTCAGGGACACCCATAATGTATATGTTTGTGCATTTTGTGCTGTCATTCAATTCCCTGAGTCCCTGTGGAATTTTTTCCTTTTTTTTTTTTTTTTGTCTGTCCAACTATCTATGTGACTTTGCATGTCTTATCTTCTACTTTGCAAGTTCATACCTCTGTCTGTTCAAATCTGATGTGATTCTAGTGTATTTTTGATTTCTTCTACTGTGTCTTTCACTATCAAAAGTTGTTATTTTTTATGTATGTTTGCAATTTCTTCTATATGTTCACCCAATGTCTTCTAATATCCTTTATCTCTTCCTTCATCTCATGAATTGATTTAGGATATTTGTTTGGACATCTTTGATTAGTTCTTCCACATTTTGTGTCTCCTCCTGCTTTTTAGTTTGTTCATTTGACTGGGCCACATCTTCCTGTTTCTTGGTATGGCTTGAAATTTTTGGCTGATGCCTAAGCATCTGTTTATCTTGATGGGTTTATTCTGTTAGTCAGTTCTTCTTTCTTGCCTGGGATTTTGTTTTTGTTTGGCTTTGTGTTAAGGGTTTTCTTTGACATTGGTTCCTCTTATTCTAAGTCTTTAGAATTGCCCATGTTTAACTGAAAAAATAAAAGAAAAAAAAAAAGAGCTAAAGAAAGGGGAAAAACAAAGAAAAATATTTATAAATAAATAGATAAAAATATGTAAAACAGAATAAAGGAAAAAGAAAAGACAAGAGAAACAGAAAAGAAATAAACACTGAAGAAAAAAGAGGTGAGGGGAGAAAGGAAAAAAAGGAAGAGAAGAGAAAAAGAAAAAAGGAGGGCCTCCCCTTCAAGTTACAGGCTTCTGGCTAGTCTCCCCCACATTGGATGCCCCTGCCTGCCAATCAATCCCCTGCATCCCCACATCCCACTTCTCTACAGGTACTGGGATGGGGAAAGAGAAAAAAGCAAAATAAAATAAAATTAAATTAAATTAAACAGGGCTCCCTCTAGGCCACTGGCAACAGGCTAGTCTCCTTCTTGGTCACCCATGCCTGCCAATCAATCACCCCACAGTGGGCCCTTCCACAGATACGCAGGTGAGAGAACTGGAGAGAAAAACTAAATAAATAAAAATAATAGAAAAATAAATAAACAGGCCTCACTCTCAAAACTCCAGCTTCTGACTAGGTTCCCCTCACTACCTCCCCTCTCCCCTAGTGCCTGGCTGGGCACTCCCTCACCAGCTTACTTGTCCCACAGCTTGCCACTTCCCCAGTGCCCATATGGGCATCCCTAGCTTGCCTGGATCACTCCGTATCCCTCTGCTTACCTAGTGTCTGACTGGGTACCCCATTGCTGGCTGCCTCACCCCGTGGCTTCCCTCTCCCCTCTTCCCTGGTGCCTGGCCAGGCCACCCCTCTTCAGCCATCCTCTGCAATAACCCTCTGTGACACCACAGTTTCCCCTATGCTCCATAAGCTTGCCTGCCTTCCTGAAGCTTCTGGAAGAGGAGTGCAGCCTGCCATTCCCTACTCCACCATCTTGGATCCTCTCTCTATTTCAGTCTATTCTTGACCAAAGCTTCTCTTAAAGTTTATTACAGGATAATGTCACACTAATCTAAAGGAAAGGGGTGGATAAACTTATTGTATGTAAATCGTCTGCTAGAAAAATGTTGAATGTGCCCCCGCCATGGCTCCCTTGTCTGTTTGCCCATGGTTTTTTTGCTCGTTGTCTGCACTCCTCGTCTGCTCTCCTTGTCTGCACTCTTTGTCTGTGCTCCTTGCCTGCGCTCGTTGTCTGCTCATTGTCTGTCTGTTTTTTCTTTAGGAGGCACTGGGAACCAAACCCAGGACCTCCAATGTGGGAGATGGGCACTCATCCGCTCCCTGAATGTGTTTTTAAAAAGGAAAGAACAAGGATGAAATATCTCTCTAAAGCAAATAAATGTAAATAAAATAATTTATTTTTGTAGAAAAAAAACTTTTAGCATATATCACAAAGAAAAATCTAACAGAGAAAGAATTAAAGCAAAGTGATTCAAAAGTTAGTAGTAGGATGTTGCAGAAGGAGAAGAGAAGGGAAAGGGGACAGAAAGAGTATATGAGGAAATAATAGCTGAAAATTTCCCAATATATAGGCTGACAGAATGGATAAAAAAACATGAGCCATCTGTATTAGTCATCCAAAGGGGTGCTGATGCAAAATACCAGAAACCTGTTGGCTTTTATAAAGGGTAATTTTTTGGAGTAGAAGCTTACAGTTACCAGACCATAAAGCATAAGTTACTTACCTCACCAAAGTCTATTGCCATGTGTTGGAGCAAAATGGCTGCTGACATCTGTGGGGGTTCAGGCTTCCTGGATTCCTCTCTTCCCAAGCCTTGCTCATCTCTGGGCTCAGTTCCTCTGTTTTCTCCACAAGGTCAGCTGTAGACTATGAGGCTTTCTAGGCTTTGCCTCTCTCCACAAGGCCAGCTATAGACTATCAGGTGAATGGCTCTGTCTCTCTCCCCTGGGCTTCTGCCATGTCTAAGAGCCATCTCTATTTCTCTGTGTTCTCCTGTGTGTTCACTTTCTGAGCTCCAGTTCAAAACTCAGCATCAGAACTCCAACGCTGTCCTTTGCCATGTCTTTTATCTGTGAGTCCCCACCCTTTGGTGGGTGGGAACTCAACGCCCTACTGATGTGGCCCAGTCAAAGCTCTAATCATAATTTAATCATACCCAGAGGAACAGACCAGTTTACAAACATAATCCAACATCTATTTTTGCAATTAATAAATAATGCCAAACTGCTACACCATCCATTTACTGCTTACAAGAGACTTACCTTAAACCCAGGGTTACAAACTAGTTGAAAATGAAAGGTTGGAAAACGATACCCCATGCAAAAAGAGACCAAAAAAGAGAAGGGGTAGCTATACTAATTTCAGACAAAACAGATTTTAAATGCAAAAAAAGTTATAAGAGATGCAGAAGCCATTATAAATAAAAAGGACAATCCACCAAGAAGAAATAACAGTCATAAATATCTATGCATCTAACCAGGGTGCCCCAAAATACATGAGGCAAACTCTGGCAAAACTGAAGGGAGAAATATACTTATCTATAATAATAGTTGAAGACTTCAACACATCAATCACATCATTAGATAGAACAACTAGACAGACAATCACAGAAAACAGAGAACTTGAACAATGTGACAAACAATCTAGACCTAACAGACATATACAGAACATTGCACCCCAAAACAGCAGGTTATACATTCTCCTGAAGTTCTCAAGGATCTTTCTCCAGGATAGACCACATATTAGCTCACAAGGCAGGTCTCAATAAATATAAAAAGATTGTCTCAGATCATAATGGAATGAACTGTAAATCAATAATAGATGGGAAGGGGAAAGTTCGCAAAAGGGGGGAGGCTAAACAACACACTCCTAAGCAATCAGTGGGTCAAAGAAGAAATTGTGAAAATAATAAATATATTGAGACAAATGAAAATGAGAATACAACTTATCAAAACTTATGGGACACAGCAAAGGCAGTGCTGAGAGGGAAATTTATAGCCTTAAATGCCTATGCTAAAAAAAGAAAGAGGAACAAAATCAAGGATCTAATGGAACAACGTGAGAAACTAGAAAAAGAACAGCAAACTAATACCAAAGAAAGAAGGAAATAAATAGTAAAGACTAGAGCTGAAATAAATGAAATTGAGAATAAAAAATTGAGAAAATAAAACCAAAAGCTGGTTCTTTGAGAATATCAATAAAATTGACAAAATCCTAGCTAGATTAACAAAAAAAGAGAATATGCAAATAAATAAAATCAGAAATCAAAGGAGGGACGTTACCCCACAGAAATAAAAAGCATCTTTAAGAGGATATTGTGAGAAACTGTATACCAACAGACTAGACAACCTAGATGAAATGGACAAATTCCTAGAAATCCACAAACAACCTACACTGATGCTATAAGAAATACAAGAACTTAACAAATCAAACACATTGAAAGAGATTGAATTCATCATCAAAAATCTCTCAACAAAGAAAGTCCAGGACCAGATGACTTCACAGGGAAATTCTACCAAGCATTTTGATAAGAATTAAAACCAATCCTGTTTAAACTCTTCCAAAAAGTTGAAGAGGAGGGAAAATTACCCAACACATTTTATGAAGCCAACATCACCCTAATACCAAAGCCAGATAAAGACACAGCAAGAAAAGAAAATTACAGCCCATCTCTGTAAAGAACATAGAAGCAAATATTCTCAATGAAATACTTGATAATAGTATCCAACAGTATATCAAATGACTTATATATCATGACCAAGTGGGATTTATTCCTGGTATGCAAGGGTGGTTCAACATAAGAAAATCAATTAATGTAGTACACCACATTAACAAATTGAAGGGAAAAAAACACATGAAGATCTCAATTGATGCAGCAAAGGCATTTGACAAAATCCAGTATCCTTTCTTGATTAAAAAAAACAAAAACAAAAAAAAAACTTCAAAAGATAGGAATATAAAGAAAATTGCTCAATATGATAAAAGGTATATATGAAAAACCCATAGCCACCATTGTACTCAATGGGGAAAGATTGAAAATTTTCCCTCTAAGATCGGGACAAGACAAGGATGCCCACTGTCACCATTGTTATTCAATATTGTGCTAGAAGTTCTAATTGCTAGAGCAATTAGACAAGGGGGAAAAAAGGCATCCAAATAAGAAAAGAGGAAGTAAAACTCTATTTGTGGATGATGTGATCCTATATTAAGAAAATTCTGATATATCTATGAGAAAGCTACTTGATCTAATAAATGAGTTCAGCAAAATGGCATGATACAAGATCAACATGCAAAAATCAGTAATGTTTCTGTACACTAGTATTGAACAATCTGAGGAGGAAATCGGGGAAAATTCCATTTACAATAGCAACAAGAAGACTCAAATATCTGGGAATCAGTTTAACCAAAGAAATACAGGACCTATATGCAGGAAACTACAATACAATGCTGAAAGAAATTAGTGAAGACCTAAACAAATGGAAAGATATTCCATGTTCATGGATGGGAAGACTAAATATGGTGAAGATATCAATCCTACTCAAACTGATTTATGGATTCAATGCTATATCAACCAAAATTCCAACAGCCTACTTCACAGAAATAGAAAAGGCAATAACCAAATTCATTTGGAAGTGAAAGTGGACCTGAACAGCCAAAAGCATCCTAAAAAAGAAGAGCGATGTGGAAGGAATTTCACTGCCTGACCTTGAAACATATTATAACAGTGGTCAAAACAGCAGGATATTGGCATATAGACACATCCATCAGTGGGATAGAATTGAGAGTCCAGAAATAAACCCTCACCTCTACGGCCAACTGATTTTTGACAAACCTACCAAAGCCATGTTAATGGGACAAAACAGTCTTTTCAACAAATGGTGCTGGAAGAACTGGATATCCATAACCAAAAGAATGAAAGGGGACCCTTAACTTACTCCCTATACAAGAATCAACTCAAAATGGATCAAAGACCTAAATATAAAAGTGAGGGCCATAAAACTACTAGAATATCATGTAGGAAAACATCTTAAAGACCTTGTGGTAGGTGGTGATTTCTTGGACATTTCACCCAAAACACACACAACAAAAGGAAAAATAGATCATTGGGACCTCCTCAAAATCAAACTCTTTTGCACCTCATGGGACTTTGTCAAAATCGTAAAGAGGCAGCCAATTCAATGGGAGTAAATATTTGGAAATCATATAGCCAATAAGCGTTTAATATCCATGATATATAAAGAGATGCTATAACTCAACAATAAAAAGATAAACGACCCAATTAAAAAACTGGCTAAAGACTTGAATAGGCATTTGTCCAAAGAGGAAATACAAATGTGAAAAAACACATGAAAAAATGTTCAACTTCACTAGCGATTAGGGAAATGCAAATCAAAGCTACAATGAGATATCATTTCACACCTATTAGAAGGGCCTTTATTAAAAAGACAGAAAACTCAAGTGTTGGAGAGGATGTGGATAGATAGGAACATTTATTCACTGTTGGTGGGAATGCAGAATGATATAGCTACTGTGAAGGGCTGTTTGGCAGTTCCTGAAGAAATTGAATATAGGTTTGCCACGTGACCCAGAAAAACTAAGAGCAGTGACACGAGCAGACATCGGCACACCGATGTTCATAATGGCTTTATTCACCACTGGGAAAAGATCGAAACAACCCAGGTGTCCATCAACCAATGAATGGATGAACAAACGGTGGTGTATGTACACCATGGAACATTATGCAACTGTAAGAAGAAATGAAGTCATTAAGCATATGACATGGATGAACCTGGAGAACACAATATTGAGTAAAGCATGCCAGACAGAACAGGACAAATACGGTATGATTACACTATTATGAACTAAATATATTTTGTAATTTCATGGAGTTAATAACTTGAATATGGGTCACCAGAAAAAGAATGAGTTTAGAGAATGGAAAGCTGAGGATTAACTTATGCAGAATTGGTTAAAAGGATGTGTGTTAATCTTTGGAAATGTATAGAAAAGATGAAAGCCCAATATAATGTTTGTACCTAGCAGTGCTGTTCTATGGGTATGACAGTGGTTGAAAGAGAAAGTCTAAGGTTATGTATATTACTAAAAGGAAAGCTAAAAAATGTAACATGGGATTGTATAACATGGTGAAACCTCAAGTGAAATATGAATATGGAAAATATTGCATATATAAAGCTGTTTTTCTTTTAAACTGAACAAATATATGTTAATGTTATAAGATGTTAATATCAGACCCAAAAAAACATGCTAAGTGAAAGAAACTAGACACAAAGCACTATATATTGTATGATTCCATTTATATAAAATGTAAATATAAATCGATTTATAAAGATGAAATTAGATTAGTGTTATGTGGGGCTGGGGAAAGATAGAGGGATTGAGAGGTGACTGAAAGGGGTGTAGAGTTTTTCTCTTTGGAGTAATGAAATTGTTCTAAATTTTTTGTTATGATGAATGCACAACATTGTGATTATACTAAAAGCCACTGGTTATACAATTTGGATAGAGTGTATGGTATATGAAGATATTTCAATAAAACTGCTTTTATTGTGAAAAACAGTAGTAGGACATATTAGGCAACTACTAGCAAAAAGAAAATAGGAGTAATATTATTATAAAAGTTGTATTCAAGGCAAAATACACTAAATAAGAAAAGTTATTTTCTTGATGAAATGTACAGTCTACAAGAAACTCTTACAAATTTTAATGCACCAAATAATGTAGGATTAATGCTTGTAAATCAAAAACTAAAAGAAATACAAGAAGAAATAAGCACAAATTAATAGAGAAGGAAAGCGGGTGTGGCTCAGTGGATAGAGCCCCCGTTTACCATATGGGAGGCCCGGGTTCGCGTCCCGAGGCCTCCTTGTGAGGGCAGGCCGGCTCGCGCTGCGCCGTGGGCTGATGCGGCAAGACCTCACAGCAAGGGGGAGATAAGCAGACACAGAGAAGACACGCAGCGAATGGACACAGCAGCACAAGCAGCAAGGGGGGGATAAATAAAAATAAATAAATCTTTAAAAAAAAAAATTAATAGAGAAATTTTAATATAATTAATAACAGCTCAAGAAGACAAAAAATAAGAGAGACCAAAGAGGGAAAGAAACAATTAACATGGAAGAGTTAATATATCTTGAACTTTATACCTTGAAAATATGTTATTTTAAAGTATCTATACAAAATATATAAAAATTTAACCTACATTAAATCCACAAAGAAATTTCAATTCTAAAAAGGAGAATATTCCAAATCACATTCTCTAATCACAATGCAATGATGTAAGAAAGTAATAAAAAGTAGAAAACAAAATCAACTCCTATAACCTGGAATATTTTACACTCTGAAACAACACCGGGACCTGGTTTCTGGCTTAATAGATTAGTAGCTAGATGATGTTATGTCCCCATTATCATCTTGGCCTGATAATTCTAGACTCTAAAGGCATATGAGCTAGTGGGAGACAATTGCAAAATTGTTTATCAGTAAGGGAGAGTATGGGAGGGGAGATAGAGGAAAACTAAGTTCCAAACTACATGAAGAAATGTAATGATAAGAAAGACAACAAAAAATTAACTACTAGAACATCAGTTCATTTTGGATGAAATTAATTTTATTAAAATCCTAACAAAATTTTTTTAAAAATAAGGCTTTATAGGTTACTCAAGGAAAATAATGAAATAATAACTATATTTTTTAAAAATACAAAAAGTTATGAAGCAAAAACAAACACAAATGAAAAGAACCAATTAACATCTTAAAAATTATTTTTAAAGACCAATAACAAAATATCCCCAAGAATGGATATAGTTGAAGACAGTAATTAGAAGATGGAATTCACACAGAACACAGCACAGAGAGGAGAAGACAGTATATGAAAACAAAAGCTAAATATGGATACATTGATAACCTCCAACATATTTAATAGAAATTCTAGAAGACAAGAATGGAGAAAATGATACCAAGTATTATCTGAAGAAATAATAACTGAATTTTTCCAGAATTGAAGAAAACCATATTGGCTCTGTAAAATTAACTCATGCTTCAAAACAAAACACTACCTGTACTAGGTTGTTTTTGATCTCCAGAAATGGCAATTTCATATGGCCTAAGCAAACATTTAAAACAGAATACATCAAGAAAAAGGAATATTCTGCTTCCAGCCATGATGGAGTAACAAGGACCAAGTATAACCTCTCACTTTAACCAACTCAAAAGCCAAGAAAATATATAAACAGTAGTTTTTCAGATACTGGATAACAGGCAGTGCTGGACAGTGATCCTTGAAATAAGGAAAATAAAGGAGGTGACTCCTAGGATGGCCTCAGTTTGCCTCATGCAGTTTTCCAAGCTGTAGCATAGGGAGGGGCAACCCAAAAAGGATCCAGCAGGCTCCCTGAGTTGGGAAAGGCACAGTTGGGAATTCAGAGAGGCCAAGGTGGCTGGAATATGGAGAACAGAATAAAGAAGAGCAGAGAGCTTCACAGAGAAAAAGCTGTGGAAATCTGCAGAGGGTTCCCCTCAAGTCTTCAGCCTCATAAGTACCAATCAGCTCAGGCATATGAGGAAACTAACTGAAATCAGGAAATAACCACTGGAAAGGAGCAGGCGGAACAATTTCCACAGTACATGCAGGTCTGTGAATAGGTAATATTCCCTCCCATAAGCCATAGTGAAGCATCTTCCTAACATACAGGGCATTGGATTAAGTCTTTGAAAGGTATTGCTTCAATATTCAGTAGAGGAGCCAAATTAGCTAGTCCTAACTAACAAAACTTAAAAGCAAGCCTCAAAAGGATCAAACTATTTCCAGAATAGAACCACACTAATATGGCCATTTGATTTTTCACAAAGGTACAAAAGCAGTTCAGTGGAGAAGCAATGAAATTGTAACAAGTGGACATCCATATGGAAAAAAAATTAAGCTTGGTCTAAATATCATACTTTTATATTAAAATTAGCTAAAAATGGATCATAGATTTAAATATAAATCTAAATTTAAAACTTGAAAACTTTTAGAAGAAATCATGAAAAAATATTTCATCATAGGCCTGGACAAAATCTTAGACATAACACCAAAAGCACAATTCTTAATACAAAATATTTATGATTTTTTTCAAAATTAAAAGACTTTGACTCTGTGAAAGATACTATTAAAAAATGAAGAGCTGTAGCATGGGAGAAAATACTTGCAAATTACATACCTGACAAAGGATTTGTATTTAGAATATATATATTTTTAAAAACTCTAAAAATTTAACAGTGAAAAAGCAACCCAATTAAAATAAGTGCAAAACAGCACTTATTGTTTTCTGATTTTTAAAATAATGGCCATTCTATGGGTGTGAAATGATATCTCATTGATTTGCATTTCCCTAAAAGCTAGTGATATATATATTTTTATATATATATATATATATATATAT